>JANTPZ010013581.1:0-13020 GCA_025593235.1 Vachellia pachyceras
CCACCATGGGGTGAAGAATCTGCAATGACAAGAGGATGTTCTGCTCCTTGGTCCATCAAGAGCATCCCAGGAAGATCAAATGGTTCTAACATCACTGACTTGCCGATCACGTCTCGCAAGGTTGAATGCTCTGAAGAAGATTCAATGAAGATGAGTCTAAAGGTCGCGTGAGGAGCAGATTCTGTGCCAGGTTTTGGTAATTTTTCCATGGTAATGGATTGATTTGAGTTTGTTAAGACAAGAGTCTGCTCATCGAAATCTTGGAAAAAAGTTGCTACTTGAGTGTTGTAGCTTGAAGGGATTGGAGTAATCCAGTCAGTCATAGATGCGTTTGACCCAACTTTGATGTCCCAATCACTACCAGTGGTATGGCCAACAAGAAGATAAGGACCATAAAGGATTGCTTTTATAGAAGCATATTCTGATCTGTCATCTGGATTAAACTATCAATATTGCCTAACAAGCCTTTTCTTGTGTGTGTGTGTGTGTGGGGGGGGGGTATTACAATTAGTGGCACACATGGATTACTACCTTTTATAGCCTCTGTTCTAAGAGTAACGGGCAATTGAAGGGTCAGCCTGTCACAGGAACTCCACTTTCGTGTGACTGACAAAAAGTTACCTACAAGTTCACAAATTAAAATTTTACTTTCAACTTTTCAAGAGCTGAATTCAGTGTATACATACATGAACTTTGGCCTTTTAGACTGAAAAAATAGATGCATTTTGGCCCCCTAGTCTAAACTTAAATAATTGTCTTTTTAGCTTTCATTTTTGCTGACGTGAAGATGGCATGAAGAATAATAAAACATCAGCAAAAGTGGAGCCCCCCAATAGACGTTGACCAGAGGGACTAAATTTTGATCAATTTAAAAACCTATTGCCAGATGAAATTATTAGAAACTACGGTGAAATATCCACTTCACAAATGAAGCCAGTAAAATACCTGAAGATGGCAGAGATAATATCTCATCGTTCAAAACTGCCTTGGCACCATCCAAATGTGTCCAAGTTGGTATTCGGAAGTTCAAGGTGGATGAAGGGCCAGTCCCCTGAAAAACGGACTTTCAGTGGAAGGAAGCAAAAGAGAAATGTAGAGTATCTTATTGTTAAAATCTTCAGGTTTTTCTACAAAGCAAGGTAACAAATTGGCACCCCAAACTCCACAAGTCCATCACATATCATTGAAAGTAATTATTATTTAGCTGATTTTTTCAACAATTAAAATATATAAATTTAAGCCATTGAACTGTCCCTGTCAGCTTGAAAGTAGTATACTTCTCACATATAATAAGATTCCCTACAAGACAAAACTCTGATGTATAAAACTAATATTTATCTGCATAATGCAAGAATCATGAGGATGCGTAAGCTAAAATTTGTCAAAGACAATTTTGGCGATGTATAATACAATGTAATAGGTACCTCTACAAGAGAAAACGTAAGTGTAACTCTTAGGTATGGATCCCATGAAGTGGTAGGAACTACAGTCTGATTAAGCATGACACCCCCACATTTCCAATTAAGGGAGCTTGATATGTACTGAATGATGTACAGCGTAGGGTTCTTTCCTCCTTCTTCAAAATAAATAGAATCCCCCAACTTTGAGAATGATTCAATTCCTAAAGATGACCAGGAAAGGAAAAAGATGATTGAATTTAGATATGATATCCCACAATTCGGTACAAAATTGAATGATATGGCAGGGGGAAAAATACAAACCTGTTCCATAGCAGCACCAGAAAGATTCGAACTTTGTTCCCCAACCATGCCAACTTTTAGCCTTAGACACCCCACTACCTTGTGGCAGCATATATATCATCACTCCAGGATCTGTACCCCTTTGAATACCCAAAACACCATTTGTCAAGGCACGCTCGTAATAATCTGCATATGATACTTCCTTGGTCCACCTAAATAGGTTCCGTGAAACCTGGAAAAATTTTAATTTTTAAATGCTGATATAATCGAAATATTGTACAGTAACTGATGACAAGGCATGATACATAAAAGAAATTACATTAGAAAGAAACTAAACTTTAGCTGAAATGACAACTATTACATGCGCACTCTCACATACAAACTTATACATCATAAATTACCATAAATTTTAATAGAATGTTTTCACATCCTATGCCACCTAAAAGATACAGAATTAAGTTGTGAAAACTTTTCACACACTCACATTTCCATTTTGGAAGCATTCCATAATGAGATATATAGGTAAAGATGATTGGCAGTTACCTTCAAAATGTTATAAGTTGTGCATGACTCTTCATTTTCTGTTGTTTTCAGGTTTTCTGCCATTCTCTTTGGATCATGCCTATACAAAAGTTAAATAGACGTGTCTGACAAAATCAGTGGCTAACAGCCATAACAAGAAATAAGAAGACAATTTCTACTCCGAGCCCTTGTAGCAAATACTACCTTCGATCCTTAATATAAGATCTAGTTTGTAGTATATGTTCATAAGAAAACCTGAAACTAATAATTATATCATTACCAGAACTCACTGACCGAAGTCCCTCCAGTTGCATAACTATGAGAAGAGTTAATGATATCCATCAAGAATGTTCCAATTTCCTAGCACAGCAAAAAGCAAGGAAAATCTAATTAGAAAGTTGAACTTTTCACAAAGGGAAAGCCCTTCAAGGTTTGATATGTTTATTCATGGAACAGATACAAAAGATATCTAGCATTGGAAATAACGATAAAGGCCATGAATACAAATGCATTTGAAGTTTAAACAAGGGAGACATAAGACATAAAGCCAAATGCAACACAGATCAGCAAAGGATATATATTGACACTGAAAAGTTTGGGCCAGAGTTACCAAAGAAAAAGGAGAGGTGAAGGCCAATACCAGTTTATATTAATTTTTTTTGGCTGTCAGATGCAGAGCATGTACTTTGCCATCTGTAATAGAATGAATGCCTAAAGTTAGTGGGTTTTCAAAATTTATTATCTCAAAGTTAGGCCCTAACGTCAAAGTATTTCTTTAACAAGGCATTCGCCATAATTGTCATCACAAGTAAAATATTTTAATAATATAATTAAAATGGATAATTAAATTAATAAACAAATAAATTTATGCCAGAAAATAGTGAAAAGAATAGGCTTTTCATCAACTTCTGGAAATTTACAATATGCATAAAGTTGTTTACCTTATAAAGAGGACCACCGATGACTTCATACCGCATTTGAGATCCAATAACAACTGGAATATGCGTATTAGCATGAAAATTTGCAATGTCATTGGCCTACATGAAGGGAAAAAAGATCAAATTTCATTATTCTAGCGCTTTGCAAGAAAATTTCATAGAAATTATAGATCGGAAAATAAAAGCTAAAGTTCAAATCTGAGTTTCAAAATGTTTCAGTCAAAGGGGAGTACAGTATTGTTAATGATATTCATTTAGAGGAGACATTTTTCTTTGGGATAAAGGAAGAAAAAGTGATTGTTTTACAGGTAAAATATAAAGGAACCTACATAATGGACAAATATAATCACTACCTCCACAGCAAGCAAACCTAAAAAGCATGGCTTGTCAAAAAGGTGAGCCAACAAGAGATGCTTCGGACCTCCCTGCATAGGAACAAGATATGTGCAATTTCAGGATTGAATTTGGAGCAAATGATCAGCTCTATGAGCCGTAATTATCAAACTGATACAATGCCTATACTTACATAGACCAATACAAAGGATTCAACACCATCATACAAACAAATGAAGTTACAAGATTAGTTAACTTACTGTTATGCTGTATAATTTGTAAAGGACATCATTCATTCCCCCAGTTTCCTCATTCAGTGATTGATAATGTCTAGTTATACTGTACTTTGAAATCACATTCTGCACACGGCTGTAGAAGTATTCAGCTATCCATGTCACCATTTTTAGAGCATGAGAGTCTCCAGCCACAGTATATTGATCTAACAGGCCAGCCATGATCTGCCAAAAGTTTACTAGCTTAAAAACCAAAATATTAAGGCCAATAGTAGTTACACTCAGCAATTATATCTCGTTTTCATATAGCTTTAAGAAATTTTATCAAGGAATAAGGAAGAAACCATAAAAAGGAAGATCAAAATGTCTTCTAAACAAACAGAAATGAAAAGGGCAACAGAAATCAAAGAAAACCCCAAGAGTTAGAAGTTGAGGTATAAGGACCTCGAAAGTGGTCCTTTCAAGTTGAGACACAAGCAATTGCAATTTTTTTTTGGCTATCAAAATTTTAGGAAAGGGGTTAGGCTCACCTACGCAGGGCACCTAACTCATGATCCACTGGGGCATGTCCCTGCGGGCATTGGAGCAAGTCAAACTAGCCCTTTAATTCTAACCATATAGGTAGGTCAACCCAACTTCATTAAACTGTGGTGATACCTCCTCAAGCGACGCGACTGAAATAACAACAAAGTAGCATTCCCCATAATCGAACCATCTCCCTTTAAGTGAGAGTATTAGCCCAATCCTTTTGCTAATTGAACTCACGGGCGATGGTCAAGCAATTGCAATCAAACCATGACCAGAACATCAAAGAGAAGCAAGATTAATAATTCCATCTCGTACCAGTGGGTCTTTTATTTCCATCCAGGCCCAAGATCACCCAGATAGCGAGAAAAGGAGAGGGATTAATGGGCCACACCTGATACATGGGACCCACCATAACCCCCTCCCTGTCTCTTCAACTGGTTGTCTTAGTAATCTAGACAGTATCCTTGTCTATCCAAGAGGCATAGACAGAAGCATAGAACTAAACTAATGATAATGGGACAGTCAAAAGCATTTTAGCCCCAGGAAAAACTATGCCAAACAGAATTTCGTCCCCAGCAAACCTCAGGTATTGTTTGTAAAAATAAGTAATTTTTCCCCAATCAATCTGATATCACAGTGTGACACCCATAAAAAAAGTCTGTGCCATGTTCCAAAGAAAAAAAATTGTATAGCTCAACAAATTTCTTGGTGAATTATGATTGCAATCTCATTTCTCACTGTATAGTTCAAACAAGCATATCGATGGGCTAATACAAATTGCAATACCTGATACATCCTTTGATAAGTTCCAGAAACTTACCAATCTCTCCTACACTCTCTCACAACAAGAATCTCACTAATGAGTGATTATAGAAGCTTAGGGAGAATCTCCAGAAATAAGAAACAGATATATTCATTCCTCTCTTTGCATACATAAGGCGGGAGTATAAATAGACAAAGAAATGGAAACCACTACTAACTGACTATCCTCATTTCGCACATGTGAATAACTAAATGGCTAGTGGACATGGACATACACATGACTGCACTAAATACGGATCTAACAACAAATTAACAAACTGAAACAAGTTGACAACTGACATAGACTCAGTCCATAACCGCTCCATTCTTCTTGCGTCTCTGGTACGTGAGGACTCTATCATCCTTGCTTGGATTGCTCGAGGACTGCTCATTGCCTAAACCATTTCTTTGTGGAGCATTAGAATCTGCATTGTTATTTCCAGGATGGAAACCATGAACATAGATTCCATCAGTTTCCCTTTCCTCCTTAACTTTCAAAGTAACCCTAAGATCAGCTCCATGATCCCCTTCATTGTTTCGTTCCTTCACTAACAATTGCGTTTGGTATTCCACCTTCGAAATCCATTTATTGAGCTCCAAAAACTTCTCCTTCCATATATTCAGCTCAACCTCCAGTTTGCTGTTCTTAGCCCTAAGCTCTTCAACGGTCGTATCTTGCAGCCCATTCTTCTTCACGTTAGCTAACAATTTCCCGTACAGATATTCGCCCCTCTTCGTCTCCTCACATTGTTTCTGGCATTCCTTCAACTTGGCTTCAATCTCCATCTTCTCCAACCGCCCAAGCTCTAAAATCTCCCTCATTTTATTAGCGTCGTCTTTGAGTTGGGCTTCTCTAGCGACCAAAACCTGCTCCACTTGGTCAAATTGTTTTGTGCAAGTGGCGATTCGCAGCTCGAAGATGAGGTCCGGTATGCTCATGTTGACGAGCTTGCCGTCATCGTCAAGTTCACCGGAAGACAGAGACCCAGGTTCCGTTTTCAGTTGAAAGGCCATTGTACAGGGTCGACGTGTGCGAGAGAGACAATACGGCTGAGGGGTTTGGATTAGCTTTTTGTTGAAGTGATCTTACGAGAGGAATTTTGTCTAAACCTTCATGACAATACTTGATTCTGGTGGTTGCGATCACCCTGGGAAGACGAGAGAAATAAAGAAACGTCTCTAAGAAGAAAGAAGATGGCGATCAAAGAGCCCAATACTGTACAAGCCAGTTTCTTCTCTGTTTCCGATGAGAAGTGGCACTGTTTTTTTTTTTTTTGGGGAAAAAAATCTTGGAAGCCGAAACATTCCAAAAAGAAGCATCAGGTCTGTAATTTATTGCTAATTTAAATAATTTATCTCAAATGGGAGTTTTAAGATTTTTTCTTATATGTTTTGCATAAATTCATTTGCCTTTAAAATTTTTTGGTGATTAAATTCCTTTTTTTAAAAAAAAATTAGGAACTAAACTACAGACAGGTTAAACGTTATAAGTTACTCAATATTGAAAAATTAATTTTTCTAATATATTGGTTGTTTTGATCTACATTATAATTATGTTTGTGGAATGATTTTTGTAGAATAAATTTTGATAAATTTAATCACTTTAAACAAGCTGTATTACCGAACTTCAATAATTTTTTTTGGCTCCAAATCATGGTTTTGAGCTTAAGTTATCATATTTATCTCTAATTAACAACATCTATTTTAAAAGATATAGGTAATGAACATACCTTTAAAAATATGTAAATAGATAATATTGCCACTTAACACCATCCTACCTTCTAACCTCTTCATTAAGTAAACAGACAAAACCGAAATTTAAAGTGTAGTAGTTTAGGATTAACAACTACTAAATGTTAAACGCTTAAAATTGAAAGCAATAAACAAATCCAAAGACAGTGTAAATACAGCTTATTTAGGCATGTTGCTGTCTAAGATATACAACAAGAACAAGAAGCTTAATATGCAGTATAGGGTAGATGAGCTACTGGAATCAACAGTAAATCCTTCGTTCTTTTCACTGACAAGCCAAAAGAATCAGACATGTCAAGATCTTCAGGCTTATTATCATCTGGCAACTTCCAATCAAAATGAAAAAGAAGATTTGCTAGAGAGTTCAACACCAGCAATACCGAATGTCATTCCTGGACACATCATCCTTCTTCCAGCACCAAATGGTATGAACTTAAAATCTGATCCTTTGTAAGTCACTGAGCTCTCAAGAAGAAACCTTTCTGGGTAAAATCTCTCTGCTTCAAGCCAATAATTTGGGTCCCTCCCAATTGCCCAAGCATTCACGAGGACTTTGATTTTTGAAGGTATTTCAAACTCATTGATCTCACATCTCTCACTGCATTCTCTTGGAATTAACAGAGGAACAGGAGCATGAAGCCTTAAAGTTTCTTTTATCACAGATTTTAGGTATCTCTGTTCATCAATATTTTCTTCATCCACATACCCTTTTCCAGCATACACTTCTCTTACCTCAGATTGTGCTTTCTCCATAATCCTAGGATTTTTCATTAGTTCTGACATTGCCCAGTCTATTAATTGTTGTTAGTGTTGTGTCACTCCCAGCACTAAAAATACCCTGAAATATATGATCACATTGCTAACAATCAACATAACCCCCAAGCATTGATTAAGCACAAATTATTAGTCAGAAAAGTAAGAAAAGAAGCACAATTTAAGTTTACATGATACAATATTGACTAAAAGACAATGATCAAAGAGGGTTTTCACCCTACTTCTGTACATCTAATTTAAATATGTCATTTTTATTCATCTACCAGCAAGAAATAGTGTCTTGAAACAGCCACTCAGGTTATTAGGATTTTTCTTTTTCCATTTTTGGGTTACAGATAGTTTGGAAATCTGGTTTTGATAAAGAATTGGTTCCAAAGTAAGCAGAAAAAGATAGCAGCTGGGCTAAGTAAGCACTTGGATCAAATTTGTTACTTGTTTTGGAAATAAGCATGAAGTCAAGTAAATGCACTTCTCTTTCATCTATTTACCTCGTAAACCGTAAATGCACTTCTTCGTCATTTTCCCAAACGTAGACTTTATATTTATAAACGTCTCTTGTGATTTTAGCTTTAAGTATAAGCAATAATTTTGCTTTGTCCAAAAAGTTCATACGCTTTTTTCATTTTTAGTTTCAGTTAATTATATGTCCCTCTAATCTTTTTTTCCCACTTATTATCTTTCTGTCTTCATAAATAATTAAGGTATATTTGAGAAAAAAGCTATATCTTTGTTATTTTTAATTAATTTTAATCGTTAATTAAAACAGGATTTGGGTATTTTTTCTTTCTAATCACTCTATCCTTTTATCTTGATATATTTTATTTTAGTTTATTGCCGTGGCTGTTATTTTGTTGTCTGTTATTATTGATACAATTCCTTGTTTCTCGCTTTCATGGAGAAATCGTTAATGATCGTCCATTAATGTTAAAATAAGAATTAATTAATCTTTGGGTTTAACAAGTCAATAACACAGCTATCACCTCTTCTCATCAAAATCAATATAAAAGTAAGTAAATTTATAAAGTCAACATAATATGCTGTCATGATGAATTGATGGTACATGGTGGGGGTATATCATCCTCCGCGATACGTCTTGTATAAGGGCAAACACATATTTAAGGATTTAAAATTGATGATTTTGCATCTAAGTTATCGTAGAACTTTAAATTATAAATACTCAAAAGAAACTACAATTTCTTAATTGGTCTTGCAGGTGGGCAAAACATGCAAGTGATTACTGGTTATTCTTCTGTTTATTTGAATTGTATAAGAGACTTTTACGGGCTGTTTAATTTGGTGCTCGATTTAGAGGGAAGGGGATGAGGAAAATTTTTATGAGTTGGTTTTTAAATAAATAGAGAAGTGGAGTTAAAAGACTTTAATTAATTTTTACTCTTTTATCTTACGATTTTCGAATTTAAATTGAATCCAAAATTGGGAGTTTGAATTAGACTTCATTGTTGTTAGAAAACTAACTCCATAAAGCTCCCCAGATGTATCCAGCTATGTACACATAAATATGCATAAGTAAGGTTTCGAATAATGATACTATTGTTATAACCATTATCAAAATAAATTATTAACAAATTTCACCGAATTATAAATTTCAGGGCTAACACTTACAATACATATATGGAAGGTTACTGTGAGGAGTGGGAACTAGGATGATAGCCTCTTCTTTCTCAAGGTTGATCCTATAACAAATTTATGGTCTATTTAAATTAATGATGGAAGTTACTTTTTTAACATGATTCACGATTTACAAGATAAATATGAGAGACTTTATTACACCTTACATGAACGTATTGGTGGAACGCTATCTCAAACAAGTCCTTAATCATGTTTATGGTTTTCAAAGTGATTTCAATTGAAAGATCTTAATCAAAACATAGACGTTATAGTCTCACTTTTCTTCCACGGCAAAAGAGGTATCAAAATAAGTTAATTAACCTGTAAAAGTTGTTATCATCGGCAAACAAAAATTAATCTATGGACTCATAGCTTGTTGTAAAAGTTGTTGTAAGTTCAAATCTTGCTTTTATTTGTTGGTGAACTATTTATAAATGTCTTTTACCGAGCTTTTCAAGCCCGGATGATACCTTGATCCTGATGAACCCCTAGAATTCACCTAAACTTTTTGTTAAAAAAAAAAAAGTTGCTATCATCAAATCTAGAGTTTTTGAGGATCTTAAAATTAGAGGACTAAAAAGCACTTTATAATAGTAAGAGACTAAAGTGAAATCTCATGTTAATTGAAAGACTAAAAATACACTTTTGGTTGGTTGTAATGTTAGAACATGATTCCATGAGCATGCTAATTCAAAAGCTAGCTGCAGTGAAACAATGAATCATTCCAAGTTCAAACATGCTGTCTCATGGTCGTTAATACAAGATCAAATTCACTAATTTAGTAAGATTAAATAAATTAATAAATCTATTTAAAGTATTATATTTGTCACTTTTCTTTAATTTGATTTATTTATAAACTTATGTATAATATAATGATATCTATATATATATATATGCTATAATTAAATAATTTATTTAATTTTATTAATAACATTAAATTAGTTAACTGCATCTTATATAGGAAAAATTACAGGAAATGATGCTGAGAGGAAATCTTCCGAAAGAGTTTGCAGTAATCTCCAATCTTTAGGAGGGGACAAGACACTGCTACAGGGACCATAAAGAACAATATCAGTACCAGCAAGAAAAGGCCTTTGACCAATCATATGATCCTTCGTTTTCACAACTTCTTTATCTGTTTCTTCAGATGAAACCACAACCATTGAGATTTCTCCCAGCTGAAGGTGCGTCAACGGCCCGTATTTGTCCGATAATTTTCTCAGTCGCCGGTGGAGTAAGAAGCGGCCACCGCGGAGGAGTAGGTGGTGGACCGTGGACGCTTCCTATAATCGGAAGCCTCCATGGCCCTGGTGGTAATATCTTTGGTTTTCTGCTTCTCAAACTTCTTACAGTTTCAAACAAGGGACTAAATCGAACTGAGAAGGGCGCACACACACACACACACATATATGATATATGCATGTATTCTTATTAATAATCACTCGACCTGTTTACTTCTGATTCTTGTAGCTAGCTGTTAATTACCCATACAATAATTCCTTGTATCACGCTCTCGTGGAGAAATCTTTAATGTTGCCTCACTATTTAATAAATTATCAAGTAATTAATGTTTTGGATTTAATAAGTCAATAACACAGCTGTATCGATCATATTTAAGGATTTGAAATTAATTGATGATTTTGCAATTACATCATATCGATCTTAGAACTTCAAATTTCCTTGAATATGCAAACATGCATGTATTTAAGATTCTTTGTCATCATCATTTTTTAAAAAGTTTTTTATTGTCTTGCTTTTATAACTCTCATGATTATTGGAAAGTTTCTGTTCAATTTATTAAAAATTACAAAGAGACTTTTTAAAACCAATTTTTAAAAATTTCTTACTGCGTTACTTTCCAAGTTTTCAACATTAGGCCAAGACCAAAAAAAAAAACAAAGAAGTACAACCTCCATTGAACTATAAAAGCTTTAAAATTAAACTATTAATTTAAGAATATTATTAAATTTTAGTATTATTATTAAATAACTGCTCGCCCATGAAAAAAAAGGTCATATTTGACTGAGCTTTTAAAATTCTTCAATATACATTTTATCACGTTTGAGTGTTTGAATATACCTTTCCTTTGAGATTTTTGTCCTATTTTTTTCAGATTTTGAAGCGAAAGTTAAATGTGTGTGTGTGTGTATATACATAGCTGGTGGTTGTGATAAGATTTGTCTCTATGGACGGAAAAGAATAACTTTCATCAGTTTCTTTGTGGTTAATAATATTAGTGGAGAGGGTCTGTTCGGGAATTCCGTTGAGAGAAATGAGTTTGCAAATTTCGAGGTATTTTATAGATTTCTAGATGGTTTTACAAATTGCAAATTGGTTTTTATAGATTTCGACATGGTTTTTACTGATTCTGAAATAGTTTTGTATCGACTTACCTGCACATTTGGGGAAATGGTGTTCCCAAACAAGCCCTGAATTAATATTTTAATCACTTGAGGCGCACACCATTATTTTTGTTCTTTAAATGAAATCAATCCAAAGATTTCAGCTTCCTTGCCGGCCTAAAAATTGACCAAATTAAATTAAAATTCACCTTTTTTCAGCGGTGATCACTTTCTAATTACGACATTTATTATTTTCATATTGGTATTATCTGTATTTTATGTACATACATTATTATGGTAAAGTTGAAAGGAAGGCACTCAATTGATCTCATATTATTTAAGGGCGCAACAATGTCACATGATTCAGAATTGTTTTAGGAAGTTAATGGTTCCCTATGTATGCTTAACTAGTTAAGTAAATTTATGGAATGGATGGGTTGAAAATAATTCTTCTTTATCATATTTAGGTTTTTATGAGATGTCTTAGAACTACTAGTGTTACTTTTCCCATAACAAATGGTATTTTTTATGCTTGTTTGGGAATCATCTCCTCCCAACGGACACGCAAGCCAAGATAAGAAATATTCAAAATTCATAAAAAACATTTTAAAATTAGTAAAAAGTATTTCGAAATCCATAAAATATTTTGGAATCCGTAAATTCCTTTCTCTGAACGGAATTCTCAAACACACATTATTTTTTAGTGATTCTTTTTTCACTGGATAGCAGACAACTCAATCTTTCAATAAATCAGTAATTAATAATTTTTGGAAAGATCTAGAGAATAAGTTGTGAATTTCAGAAGTCAAGCACGATTTTAGTTTGAAAACTAGAGAAAGAGAAAGGGATCAAGGGGAAATGATGAAGCTCTGCTAGGGCATGATCTTGAGGCAACTTATTGAGACAAGTTTTGGAACCTTCAAACATCAAATCAAGTTTCAATCTTAATGTTACTTTTCATTTCTTTTCAAGTTTCAACCGGTTGATTTAGGAAGATTCATGTTAAATCTAAAATTAGAGCTTGAATCTGACTTCATTAATTGTTGTTATTGAGTGTTTGCATGATATTTGCCCAGGATCGTGATTGGCCACTCTTTATTCACACCCTACTCCTATAAAATCCAATTCACCCAAACTTAACATATAAAAACAAACAAAGAAAACAAATTTCATAATCATTAACAACCATGTAAGACTAACCAACCTCTCAAAGCCCTCCAAGGTTATTCAGCTATGTACACATAAGACTACCATGAGGAGAGGGAACTAGGATGAGATTATTTTTCTTCTTCAATGTTGCATCCATAAGTTCAGTCATGTCTAGGGTTTCTGGAGTGATCCCAGAGGGAAGTTCCCAGTCAAAATAACACAGTAAGTTTGCCAGAAGAATCTCTGCAATGGCAGGACCGAACAACACGCCAGGACACCCTCTCTTTCCTGCACCAAACGTAATGAACTCAAAGTTGGA
>JANTPZ010013582.1:0-17548 GCA_025593235.1 Vachellia pachyceras
TGTTTTCTTGCGCCCTTGCTTTTCTTTGCTAGAGTGATTTTCAGTTTTTCACTGCGGGTTAGTTCTGAATTCTGTGGTTCTTGAAGTTGAATGGTTCCCCCTTACTCTAGGATTTAATTCAATCCCTACATTGATTCACAGATCACAGCAAGTAAATGGTGATTGTGTGATATTTTATTAAGTATACGATGTTAGTTTTTGGTTGATTGAAAAGCTTTCTGTGTTTCTGTTCATGGTGTTGTGTTTGTGTGGCACGGGTAACCCGTTACCCGTGCCACTCCACCTGTTTAGGCCCGTACCCGTTGGTACGGGTCTAAACGGGTTACACCACGGGTACGGGTTGCCCCGTACCCGTGTGTCCCCTAACAGGCGGGTCACGGGTTACCCCACGGGGCAGCCCCGCCCGCCCGTTGCTCACCCCTATTAGAGATCCATTGAATATTCTCTGCCTAGTTTAAAAAAAAAAAGAAATTAAAAGCAAAATTGTTTATCATGTTTTATATTGTTAAATTGTTTAAGATTATCGGCAGAAAAAAATAAATTGGTTGAGATTGAATTAATTTATCCTAGGCCGGCTATTTTGAGGCCCACAGCATTTCAATTTCAAAATGTGACTAATGATAGAATGTAAAATTATCATAAATAAGAATAGATTGTTTGCTTTGTTAGGTTCAGGTCAATTCAATGGAATAGTTGCATTGTGTGTACGGAGCCTCAATTTTGTCAAGATTCAATTTTCCTTCCAATTTAAAATTTGCAACGTTACTTTTTTTATTTGGAAAATCATTTGTTCGATGAGAAATTATTGGACACATTTAAGAACGCGGTGTAAAAGTATTTTTATGTAAATCGAAATAAATATATAAAAAAGATTATTTCATTTTACGAAAAAATACTATTGAACGGGTTTTTAACTTTTTCAAACAGAATATCAAACAAAAATATTGTGTGTACTGGGTGCCTTTTTGTAGGCACAGCATATCCTCTGACATTTATCTTTCCAATATTTATTTTTTTCTCTCATGATTTTCTAGGTAGAATGGGACTCGTGTTTGAACATTTCATATGTAAACAGACAACGCAATGCACTCAAAAATTTCTCTTATGTCATGTTTGGTATGGTGGAATTGAGAGATTGAATTGGAAATGAAATTCATTTTTTATGTTTGGTATGGTGGAATTGGGGTAGAATTCAAAATGGGTAGAAATGAATTCCATGATATAACCCATGGAATTGTATTCAATTCCATGGAATTGATTTTTTACCCTTCATTTTTTCTATATTTATATCCATTTTCATCTCTATTTCTATCCTCATTTGCATCTTCATTTCCATTTTCATCTCCATTTCCATTTCTATTTTCATTTTCACCAAAATCAATTCCAACGCACCAAACGAATTATTAGTTGTTCATTAGTTGTTTTTTTGTGGGATCCCTGTATATTACCCTGAATTTATTAATGGCGTGTAAAGCCAAATGGATAGGAATGAGCAGAAAATTTGACTTTATTGAGGATGGTTGAATTTTAATCTTTTAATCATTGATCGTGTAAATTTTTCTTACACATAATCAAATCCCAATGGATATGTCCAATATTTAATTTTCAAATTGAAATGACCAGGAGCTAATCAATTAGATTTTGCAATTCATTTTTATTTACTTTTATTATTTTTAAGTTTATACTTTGAAAATTGAGGGAAAACAACATATCATCCTATTTAAAAATCATAAAATAAATAACACCGCTTATTAATATCACTTATTAATTTTTTAACTCTGGAAAAAAATAAAGTTATGTTTAACTAACCTGTAGAGATGTTATAAATTGTTATTTTTTTTGTCTTTATCTTAACAAACCCTTAAGACTCGAATTTTCTATGAAAAAAATAGCAGTAAACAATGACAAAAAATAATATATGTGTGTGTACATGTTGCGATTCAACTTTCATCAAATACGTTAAAAATGTCCTGATCGAAATTTTGTCGGCGAATAAAAATTGGTTTAATTAATAAAAATTTGATAAAAAAAAGTTCATACAGAATTATATATGTCATCTCCCATGAAAATATATATAAGTTCAAATTCGGTAATCGTGCGAGGAGTATATTGGTGGATTTTTTTTTAATAAATAATCTAATAAATACTACTTGACCATGAAACGCATCCTATCAAGTCCGTTGGTAAAAAAAAAAATCTTAATTAATCCCATGCCAACATGTTTAGAACAGTTCAAGATTTTTAAATGGAAGAGGCTCATACGTAGCCTCAGCTATTGCCGAAGGGGTTCGGATTAGCTTACAGCTGAAACCGCGTATCCACTTCCGTCCCTCGTTATTCTTAATACATGCCCGTGCCCACTATTTCCATCCCATAGAATTGAAACATCCGCTTTCATTAGAACAGTTCCCTCACGGAAAGCATTAGGGCCCGTTTGGTACACTGGAATTTGCTACTTGGATATGGAATTGAAATTTGAATTCCATGTGGATGCATGTTTGGTACACAGATTTCTAATTCCATGTGGAAGTCAAAATGCCCCAATTCCATCTCAAAACCAAAGTTTTCCAATTCCATATCCAAAATTCCATCCTTTACCCCCATGTACCTTCAGCAATGCAACGACGACGACCTTCAGCAATGCAACGACGGCGAGCTTGAGCAATGGACAGCAACGGCGACATGACGGCGACGGCGAACATGACGGCGACAGAGACAGAGACGAACATGACGGCGAACATGACGGCGACAGAGATAGAGACGAACATCGACGACAGAGACAGAGACGAACATCGGCGAGCTCCATCATTGGCAGCAAGCTTGGCGGTGACCTCCATCGTTGCCTACAACCTCTAGCGTCCCAAGCTTGGCGGTGACCTCCATCGTTGCCTACAACCTCTAGCTCCATCGTTTGACGCCTCTGTGATGTCGTCGTCGTCGTCTTCATTCTCCGGTCAGCCTCTGTGTCGTCATCTTCATTTTCCTCTCGCTCCCAACGGCAGACTGAAGGCGACGAAGTGAAGATGGGTTTAAAAGATAAAAAAATTAATTTAGAAGGGCTTTTAGGTCTTTTCATCCAAAAATCATACCTCATTTCCATGATATACCAAACATACTTTTAAACCCCATTTCCATTTCCATTTCCATTTCCACATACATTTTCATATCCATCAAAATGAATTCTACATACCAAACGAGGCATTAATGTGTGACTTTATGGATTTCAAAATGAGCGTGTGAGATAAGTTTTATCTCGATTTGCGTGCGATGTGGTTTGAACATGTAAACCAAACAAGCACAGTGTAGATGTTGGGGGTGTGGAATATGCGTTGCCTTGATGAATCTCTATCCCTACAGGCCATAAAGAAGATATTAGTGTGACTCCCGTAGATATTTGACCCAGACAATTTCACATATTGAGAAACCCTAATAATAATATCCCAATAGTTACATCCAAATAGAGTGTGTGTTTGGGAATCCGTTGAGGTAAATGACTTTACAGATTCTGAGAAGAATTTACAGAATCCAAGAAAAATGTACGAATTTCCATATGTTTTTTATGGATTTCAATATGGTTTTTACGGATTTTAAGATAATTTTATCTTAGTTTGCATGCACAGTTAGAAAGTTGCCTACTCAACCTTCTCTATATAATCCTGTTCTCACCATCCTCTTACTCACTCCACGTCCACCCCCTCCAGCCAAGCAGAAGTACTACATCATTTGGGCATAACTAGCTTTTGGTTGTAGGCATTTGATTCTTTTTTTTTTTTGGTAAAGGTAGGCATTTGATTCTTAATTACATTTAAATATCTTTTTATGTTTCACATAGTCAAGTCAAATATACGTTCTGCACGCACTATGAAAATATGTTACACCCTAGTCTGAAACAAATTTTATGTATTCTTGCACAAAGGAAATTACAATAATAATAATCTTTAACAATTCTCTTCCTTTTTTAATTTACTATCAGTACATGTTATGAAAATTAAGAACATATTTATTCAAAAAAAAAAAGAACATCACGTGAACTTCCCCGCAAGTCACATGACAAGAGTATTATTATTATTATTATTATTATTATTATTATTATTTTTGGGTAAAGTGACATGAGCATTCTTTAATTCCGATGGAAGTGTCAGTGGGGGGGGGGGGTGTGATGCTCAGCTGGTTATAGATTTAAATAGTTAGCCCACTTACATTTTCTTGCCACGTCTATATATATATATTATATCAATTTTAAATATAGTAATAATATATCATAAGATTTATGAGTTAAGCTATTTGGAAATAATAAACTATCCGATTCATTTATCGATTTCCTCTGTTGGATGACAAACATGTCTATTTTAAGATATATGTATTAATCCTATTCTTGATATAATGCTAATACGAGAGGGATTTTTATTTCATAAACAAAATTAATACTCACAACATTTTAACAAATCACTCAAATAATTAATTAATTGTCACAAAATATTCGCCCATCCAACAAGAATCTCATATCACTTATAGATTTTATCTTAATTAATATCTTAGCTTTCTTTGTGTAAATGATATAAACTAATTTCCCTATACATTTTTGTGCACTGCAGTACATTTCATTTAATAATAAAATGATTCTTCTGGAATCCTCATTAAAGTTATGTTTCAGAAGTAATTTACTTCACTTTTAGTGCAAAGAGAGTATATATATTAATGGGCTAATGTACATTTTCGCATCAAAAGTTTTCTTAAATGAGTGTATTCGTTCTAGAAGTTTTTGGTAGAGTAATTCTACGTACTCTAAAAATATAAAAACGTAACAATGTCTATCTGAATGTAGTGTATTCAATCAGGGTATATTTGAACAGTAATCATGTTTTGGTACAAATTCAATTAATCAAACTAAATTTAACTATCATATAATGCTTTGTAAAATCTAAAATATAAGAGATAAGTAACTATCTCTTCACATGTCTATTTGATTGTATCATATTCGAGCATTATTAAATATGACTGGGAACAATTTTCTCAAAGACGTTTATTATATTCAAACGTATTTAAAGATGGAAAAACGCCTTGGAGTAAGTCAACAGTAATTATTAACATGCACTTCTTAGAGAAATAGTAGTCATCTATATTCTTAATGTTTAAAATTTTCTATCTTTTCAGTTTGATTTTTAATGCAATAAATGACCAAAATTAAGTTCTATCTTGATTATAAAACTCAGTCAAAAAAGTATTTTTTTTTGAAGTGGTTCAAACACTCTAAAGCATCATGTTATACAATTTTGCTCTTGCAATATTTCTTTCGGATTTAAACGTGATGCCTATCTGGTGAACGTATTTTAGTCATAAATAAATACAGGACCTTAGTATACTTTATCCTCCTCAATTCATTAGTGATTGCCTTTCTAATTCAAATTTTGTCCTCTATTTAATGCCACATTATTTAAAATCTTAAGTATCTCCATTCAATGTCCTAATCTTAAAATGAATACCAGTCTAGAGAGACAAAATAAAAATAAAAATTTGGAAGAATTATTATAATATAATAAGCAGAGGATTATTTATTCGTTTTGATAAATATAATAATTTTAGAATACAAAAGAATGAAGTATTGGTCCATTCCATTGCTCATTAATGTACTGTACAATGCACGCAGCATTCCCTACTTTACTCATGGAATTCAGCGTTGTATTCAAACTTCCCCTCATACCCGCGCACTCTCCCAACAACAAAGCCGTTGATTTTATTATTATTTTAATCTTTTTTTTAATCACCATTCCTCTTTTCTAGATTTCCTCTGAGATAGAGAGATATCAGAGATCAGAGAAGAAGAATAATACGACGCCATGACCGTTTTGAAAAAAGCTCCCCGAGAGAGAGAGAGAGAGAGAGAGAGGATGGATGAATGAATGAATCGTGAAAACAAAATATCAAATTGGAACCGGACACTCCACCTCACTCCTCTCTGCTCTTAAAACTAAAATCTTTCAATCACTCACTCTCTGTCTCTCACTATATTCATTCGTTTGTTCGTTCATTTTGTTTGCCCAGGTATTTGGCTACTCCTCCTAACAATATCTCTCACACAGCCACATGCTTCAACTTCGACCTCCTTTTGCTTTCTGATATTCCCAAAGCTCCTCATTTTTCTTTCTTTTAGATCTACGCACTTTTCTGGGTAATCGATTACATACCCAAAAAAAAAACCCATGAAAAAAACGATTTGAATTTAACCCTATGCGTCCTTTGCTGATCCATTTATGTATTCTTCTTCATTGCCCCATTTTCCAATCTGTACCGCTTCACTTTCACCTAATTTGAGCATTGGGTTTGTGTTTTTCTTTTACAGAGGGAGATAGATAGGATCCGAGGAGGGTTATAGCTTTTGGGAAGGTAACTTTTTTTTTTTTCAATAGAGAACGGAATTTATGCTTATTACGGTTCCGTTTTTTGAAAAACCCAATACACAGTTCTTATTACTAGTAGAATCGGCGTAAAGGTGAATGAAAGAGAAGGAAGTGGTAGAAAGATGGGTTTTTTAGCTTTCCTTTTTTTTTTTTTTCAATAAGTTTATAAAAAAAGCTTTCATATTTTATAAAAGCAGAGAGCGTCGGGGGGTAGCATGCAACTCGGCTCCAGTCAAAGGAAGGAGCGTCTGACAAGGAGAGCCTCACCATTACAATAAACCCTTCAAACACACAGAGAGAGATATGAGGAAGCTGAAGCAGCAGCAGCTGGGTAAGGAAGAAGAATCTCAGAAGAAGGAGCGTCATATTGTGACGTGGACACAGGAGGTATTTCAATATTATATTCCATTCTTATCTATTCATTATTTATTGTCATTCCACTTCAACGAATCTCATATGTGTGAGTTGCAGGAAGATGATGTATTGAGGAAGCAGATGAGCATCCATGGAACTGAAAAGTACTGATTTCCCTTTTTCACATTCTTGTGGGATATACTTAGTGCCACCATTTTCCTGGTTATTGAAAAACTAAGGGGGATTTTGAATTGCATTAACTGTTTGCAGTTGGGCAATTATTGCATCTAATTTCAAAGACAAAACGACAAGACAGTGCAGAAGAAGGTCAGGTTTTTCAAATTGACAGTCTGGTTTCATGGAATCCCCTGTTTCATCCCTTCACAATCCACAAATGAAATTATTTTTTTTATGATTTATTTATTATTGTTTCAATCCGATGATGCCAAAGTAATAATTAGTTAACTTATCTCAGATGGTACACTTACTTGAACTCTGATTTCAAGAAAGGAGGATGGTCACCGGAGGAAGACTTGCTCTTATGTGAGGTAAACTGATGATCTGATGCTCTTCTTCAAATTTCGGATTTCTTTGTTTCTTTTCTTTTTATGTTTTCCCCAACTCCTACATTGACTTGAGGATTATCACATGATGGCGAAAGATTCATTACTCATAAAAATCTTCTGTGAGTGGTTTAGCCGATGATAGAAATTATAATTTCACCAAAAACGTTTTTCTTCCCCTCCTATCATCTAATATTATGCTGCTCTATGTAGGCTCAGAAAATATTTGGTAACAGATGGACAGAAATAGCAAAGGTGGTTTCAGGCAGGTAAACGAAAGTCTCGGTCTTGGATTCATGGAAGTATTTACAATATTTCTGTTGTTGACGGTTAAGCTCTGTAATACTCTCTCTATCCAGGACGGATAACGCTGTGAAAAACCGTTTCTCCACTCTATGCAAGAAGAGAGCAAAATTTGAAGCCTTGGCAGAAGAGAATAACGCTTCATTCACTAATTCAAATGACAAGAGAACTATTTTCCAACAGTGTGACAACAGAGAGTCAACAACAGATGTGGCGCCACCTGCTAAGAGGATGAGGTGTGCATTCCACTTATTGGTCTCAAATAAGTGAAATAAAGATCCTGCTAAGAACATTTGATGAATTTCATTCTATTTCTATATTTCAATATAGGAGAGCCCATATCCCTGATACTGCAGAGAAGATCAACTATGGGGACAGATCCCATAAGCATTATGAAGCAACAATAAAACAACAGCAAAGAGCGCCATTTTCTATTTTGACTCAAAACTTGCCAGATCAGCATGAAGCTTCCAATGACAACAGCAGCAGAAACGGTAATGTGTTTAAATTAGTTGTAGAACTTATTCTTGCTATTATGTACCTGAAATGGAAGAACAGAAAGGATAAGTGTATGACTTTTGGAGCCAAGTTACTACAAGTTTTGGAAATCATTTTATGCCAATATGACTCTAAGTTTGTCTTGACTTTGCAGCCCATAATTGCAAGAGTCAAGGAGCATTTATTAAAGAGAATGATCTAAAGATAAGCATGTTGATGCAACAAGTAGAGTTATTAAATTCACTAGCTCTAAAAGTTAATACAGATGATGTGGACCAGAGTCTTGAAGGCGCATGGAAGGTGAGGGGTTGGGCTGAGTTTCAGACCATTGTTTACTTTGAGTATTGAAATACAACGATATGCACTCCTTCAAGAACGATCTTCTTGGTTGGTGTATATCAAAAAAGAAAAGTGACTAGTCAGGTGTCAAACCTGTTCATAGGAAAATCATGAGTCATTTAATATAGACATTGACTTTTGAAAACTCAAATAACTTCACTATTCAGCTTGCTGACCTTATAAACTTGTAGTTATGATTCTCATCCAATCAATCAGAAGCAAATTGCAATGCCTAATAGCAAGTATTATCTAAATCATTTGTATTGCTGATGCTGTCTTTGAAAATTCAGAAATAGCTTTATTGATCAGCTTGGTAGCATACAATCAGTATTAAATGCTTAATAATGATAAGTTCTTAAGTTAAATATGTATCACCAGCTGCGGTCCATAAAGCTTAGTTCATGATATAAAAAGAAGAAAGTAATTGTTCATATTCTTCAAACATTTTTCTGATGCTTTAAAGTGGTGATCTAGGTGCTTCAAGAGTTTCTGAACCAAACCAAAGAATCAGATATTCTCAAATATAAGATTTCGGATTTACAGCTTGTAGATCTTAAATTTATGATGGAGGAATTTAAGAGTAGTAATGAGGGAAGCCAGCAATATTGGAGGTACTTCTAAGTTTATTGAATACCTAAGTTAGTTCAACGTGTAGTTTTCTGGAATAAAAATCTAATCTAATGGTTCTTAAATATGTTTAAGGCAACCGGAACTATATGAAGACTCTCCAATCAGTTCTGAACACAGTACAGGATCAACTGTTCTGCCCCATTCAGCAAGTGATAACCTGGAACACTCTCTGCTTGAGGATATTGAAACTGATTTAAAGCCTTTTCAACTTGGAGATCAAAAAGGAGTTGGTGAATGTGGGAAAGAGGATATCTCTTCTGCAACTCTAGGTCAAGGTAAGATAACCCTAGCCCTTTATAAGGGCATTTGTATGCTAATATTATCATGAATCATAACTGGAAAATAATATATTTCTTTCAGTGGCAGATATCTTTCCATCTTGTGAGGAACAGATAAGCAATGATGGTATTGCTTCTACCTCATCAAGCACTGAGTTCAATTCCCCTCTTCAAGTTACCCCTATGTTCAGATCTTTGGCTGCAGGAATTCCAAGCCCACAGTTTTCAGAAAGTGTAAGTTACCCATGCACTTTGAAAATGTTTAACAATCTTAAGGCCCAACAGCTAAATTATGGTAGTGTTAGTAACGAAGGTTATAACAATCCTTGTAAAACTATGGGAACTTGGAAGACAACCAGTTATAGTAATTCTAATAGTTCTTGTACAGTTTCAACATTAACTGGCAGCAAGACTTCCAAAACGCTGTTTTGTTTATTAGATTACTTGAGTAACCCACGAGTCATTTTTAGCTATGGTGGTAGCAGATGGAATTGATATGTGAAAGTCATCAACACTCACGTAATTACCATTAGGATATGGAATTGTGGAATTGGGATGATCATTATTGCAATAGTAAGCTGACTCGAATATGGTTTGAGGAAAATGCTTCATCTACAGAAGTTTCATGAACTTTCCTTTTTATTTTTGGAACAACATAACATTTTCTTTAGAAAACAAGCAATTTTTTTAACATAAAACAGTTTATATTATTATACATAAATAAGGAATATTTCAAATGAATAAATTATAGTTATGACTAATTGCTTCTGGTCCCATTTAAAGAACAATTACGCCAATCGAGCATGAAAGATAATTTTTGTCACAATGGTATAAACCTCTGGTTAGCAAAGTACTCACTAGTTTTGCTTCTAGTTTCTGATATGTTGATCATTAAAATAAAGTAATTGACTTATTTCCTTGATAAGATAGGCCATTGTAAACTACTTGATAAAAAATATGGACAAGGAAGTTATTTACCTTGCATAGGGCCAGCCTATAGCACCAAATTATCAAAAGAAGAAATAAAAACAGAGAAGAAATACCACGAGCGTAAGCTGTTCAATAGCATCCTCATCGTCTCCTTCTATTGTCTCAGAAGTTTGAAAGAGTGTAAGCTGTATGGTGTCTGTAACTTTGTCTATTCTGCTGAGCTATGTGGATTGCATGATACTGCACTGCTGAATGGTCAAAGATATTATAACTGAGGAAGCAATAGAGTTTCAGATCCCACATATGAATCGCTTCTTTTCTCTCTAACTTATACACACATATTCCATCCGGTCCTAAATATGAGGCCCTTTTAACTAATTTGTAGAATCCGAGTAGTTAATATGTTATTTGCAATTATTATGTAGAGAATTTGTAACTTTTTTTTCCAGAACACCCCTACCATTTAATGGTTAGAACTAACGTGTAGAGATAAAAATGCCCCAATAAATAGGGGTATTATAAGAAAGAATCAATTAATATACAAAAAACGGAAGGAATTGGACCTTATATCTAGGACCTAAACAAAACTCTCAAATGGACCATATGTTTAGAACCGGAGGGAGTAATTTTTTACCAGGAAAAAATTATTAAACCCTGTTGCACGGGTGGTTATCAGCTGATGTACTTGTAAATATTCAAATTAAACTTGTACTATTATCAATGAGCTTTGACCAAATGGTACTATAGATGCCGGGATCGAAGGTCAATACGTACTTGCACATGCTGTGTATTTTTTGGTGACATACATGCACATCTTTTTTGTGTGTGTCGAAGTTTGTGGCAAAACTAACCACTTGTTTCTTCTTTCATTGACATGTTTCTTCTGCAGGAAAGGAACTTCCTAATGAAAACGCTTGGATTGGAATCCCCATCCTTGAACCCAAGTGCGAACCCCTCACAACCACCGCCCTGCAAAAGAGCCCTACTACACAGTCTATAATCTAATCCCTCTATTCAGTTGGTAACGGAAAATTCAGCTCCCTCTCCCCTTCTAGAATCCTTTATCTCTCTACCCTTGGCAACTTGGACTCAGTTCTTCTTTTGCTTGGTCTTGAGATAAGTTTCCTGAGATTGCAGCCTCATTGTCTTAATGATCCTAAAATTTTGAAAAAAGCCTTCATCTTCTTCCTCTCCCGAAGCATGCTCTGGTGCATTCTTGTGATAAATTAGACATATCTAACAATGTCATTCCTCCATACCCACCAGCCAGTCAGACTTACCATTTTATTTTTTATAGTTGCACTAAAAATTAGTTTGCTTAGTGTGTCATTATTTGGCTTGTTTTTCTGTTGATACCATTCTGGATTTGTTTTGGTTCAATCCAGCTCTTGGTCATGATTTGGTCTTAATTTGTACAGAGTCTGCTATGTAAGCAGTATTCCTCCTGAGTGTGTGTATACATCGGCTAATCGCCTATCCTACTGAATATATGAACAGAAACAGAAATAGAAGAGAGAAAAAGGTTAACCAATGGGAAATTGGATTCCTTTTTGTTGTTTATGGTGTGCATAAAGTATAGAATAATATATATTCGGATTTCTGGATGTACTGAAACTTCATAACAGTTGGAGTGGAAATGCATTTTGGTTTTTGGTGTGCATCTACTGCTTCTTCCTACCTTTCTCTTTACTTTTCTGGATTTAATCTCAGTGAAGAACATCTTGGCAGAAGGGTGCAGTTTTCACATTGACTCCACCACCCCGTTTCCCCGGAAAGAAGAGAGACCTAAATATAAAAATGCTAGAAAACCATAGAATCATTTGAAAGCCCTATACATGTCAACCAATTTATGGATGTTCTCTTTCACACCCTTCTGCAAAAGACAGATTTTCAGCGACAAAAAGCAAAACAAACTTGATAAGAAATGAAGGAAATGAAGTGTACTTACCCGTACTATGACATGGCAGAGGCATGCAGAAGCCCCCCCCCCATGGGTACAAGGTTTATTGGCCATGGAGTGCAATGAAGAATTCTGGGAGAGGCCGGTTGTTAATAAGTAAGAAGCAGGAGGTTGTAAGAGGTTAATGGTGGTGGAAGACAGAAGGGATAATAATGAGGAAAGCAAAAAGTAATTGGCTAAAGGGAAGCGAGGGAACTCTCCTCAAAATAAAGTGCTTTCATTTCTCCGTTCACTTTATCAACGTACACCACCCGACACATTTTTTATTTAAATAAATCATCGACAACTGATATATCATGTACAATCTTTGGTAAAATATATAAGACATAATTCATAGGTTACGAATAGTATAAAAAATTGTTCTTTAAAATTCATATATAGTATGTGAGAAAATGTATTCAGTGCTACTTACCCAAAATTTATATACCTTTAACATTAGTTTAAGGTTAAAGCACCCATGTTTCAACTAGAGTCACGATTTGTCAGTCAATGATGCAAGAAATGAAGCAATCATTCTTCTAAACCATTGACCTGTCATACTTACCTCAGCGAATTCCCATTTGAACATGAATGCTTAATTCTTCGTTTTTTCCCCTTCCAGTAACAATCATCGTTTAAAGGGGTGGAGGGATGGTTAAAAACACGATATATTTTTATATACAGAAAATATCGACACTTTTGTAGCTACAAAATATTGGTACTCAGAATTCATATCCTCCCAGACAATAAAATTTTCAGATAGGACTTTGGATTAATTTATTTTATTTTCTTAGAAAAACTATGTATAATTTCATTTGGGATTATTGCACCTTGAGCTTGAAAAGGCAACGCCCTTTAAATTCAAAATTGCTTAAATGTTAACCAGAGTTAGATAAAATGAAATGTAAACGTCATTGGAAATGTGGTGAACAAATATTTAAATTTTTATTGGAAGAAGTGCCTAAATTTAATACTCGATAATACATCGAATATAATTTACCTTTAATAGAATCATACATATGCTTTAGGGGGAAAATTGCTTAAGGGTTATTCTCATGTTTTTTTTTTCATGTGGTCCTTGACTTCTGCTGAGATATCAGCAACCTGTGCCACTTGAGGACACCACAATGGTGGCAAAGCTGGGAATGGTGGGGATAGATAGTGGTGTTTGCCAAAGATCCAAATCGTCTTATACTCATAAAGATCAAGTTCTGGCCCACAGCAACACTGTAGAAGAAGAAGAAGAAGAAGAAGAAGAAGAAGAAGAAGAAGAAGAAGAAGAAGAAGAAGGAGAAGGAGAAGGAGAAGGAGAACAATATCCCATCCTGCTTCTCCCACCCTTGATTGCTAAAAGCCAATTTCCTCCTATCCTCTCCCATAATTCAACTCAAACAAGCATGATCTATTATTGTATATGGTACCCCACAAATTCATGCCCAACATTATCCCCAATCACTTTCATTTAAAGCCTAAACGGGTATGCGTTTATAGTCTAATCTCTAAGGTTATTAACGGATTGAACATATGACTTTCCACGTTTCTATACTACTAGATTACAAGACTTTGGTCCAAGAACATTTTTTGGAACACATGAGGAACACAAACCAACACCTTAAAAATTACTCATTTCAATGATTCAATATAATTATTTAATACTTCGGCCTTTATAAATAAAGTAAGAGTGAAAATTAAAAAAAATATATAAATTATTTAATCATAACATATATTTCATATCTTTATATTTATTGTTAAATTATATGGCCATATAAAAATCAAGAAAATTGTTTGGAGAAGAATGATAAATATATTAATTATTTAACTACCTTAATCTTTACAAAAGAGTTAATTGACTATTATATCAAGGATCGAAGGTACTGTTATATATGTACTTAACATAAAAGTCAACTGAATATTTCTTGGAGAGACTAAAAAAACCAAGGTACAGGAAACCGGACCGGTGATTGAACCGGTCAAAGTAATGGGTCAAGGGTCAGTGGGTCAGATCGGAGTCAAAACGGGGTTCAAACCGGCCAGAAATAAAAAATAAAAATATATTTTAATATTTCAAAAATATATTATGTTGTATCCCATTCAATCTGATATCTTGACCAGACTGGAGAAGCAACGCAATGTCTCGCCTCATCTGCCTCACCACCACCTCTCTCTTGTTGCTTAGCAACTTTATCCTCGCCACAGCCATCTGAGAAGAGAGACAAAGAGCTTCATATGAGGAAAAAAAAAAAAGTACAGTAAAGCCCAAAGGGCAGTTTTGGAATATTGCGGAAAATAAGGGATTATTTTATAGATTTCAGCCAACAACGTTTTCTTTCCCAACGCTCACCTGTTCTCCTGCGCTTGCAGAGAAACACAGAGAGGAGAAAAATCAGGAAGAACTGGTCACAGAGAAAGAGAAAATCAGGAGACAAAACATTAGCGTAGCTTTAAGGAGAGGAGATGAAGAATTGTGAGCTGTGCAAGGCTCTGGCGAGGACCTACTGTGAGTCCGACCTGGCTAGCCTGTGTTGGAAATGCGACGCTAAGGTGAGGGGAACGTGCCATCGGGATGGGTGAATTACCGGGGCGTGAGGCGTTGTCCATGGGGGAAGTTCGCGGCGGAGATCCGGGACCCAAAGAGGAACGGCACTAGGACGTGGCTAGGAACTTATGAGAGGGCAGAGGATGCAGCTTTGGCTTATGATAGAGCCGCTTTCCAGATACATGGTAGAAAAACCAAGCTCAATTTTCCACACCTCATCGGATCACAGGAACTGCCGCCGCCAGAGCCATCAAGAGTGAGGGTTGGACAGAAGTGGCGTGGCTCACCGGAACCTTCATCACCGTCGAACATTGCATTTGACTTTTCTGTGAGTTTTCTCATCACTCGTCTACTTCCCCTGTTCCCCATATCTCTTCGCTCATTCTGTCATGTCTTTGAGATTTGGATTTTTTAAGGGACGAAACTACGTCATTTCGTCCCTCATTTATGAAAAAAATTTAACCCGGCTGACCCGCTCAACTCGGCGGTTCAGCCGGGTTGATACCGGTTCAATCCGGTTCAGTCCGGGTTGATCCGGTTTGAACTGACCCGGAGTCAGTTATCAGATTGGACCGGTTTTTCGGCCGGTTCACCGGTTTCCGGTTTGAACCGGCCGATCCGGTCCGGTTTCACACACCATGCTTTTTATTTAAATATTGTTTTAAGTATTGTCAACTAATCTGGATTGACCCCAGTTAGGCTTGGAAACAGGTTAGGTTAGACTTTAATTAAATAGGTCTAAGCCTGGGCCTGATTGTAGGCCTTTTTGTTATGCTCAGGTCTGAGCCTTCGAAAGGCCTGATAAGGCTTGAAGCCTTTTTAGAAGCATATATATAATGTAGATCTATAAAAAGGCCTCAAAGTAAGCTTTAAACCTATTATTGTGTACTTTTAAAAAGGCCTCAAGGTAGGTTTTAAGCCTACTATACTTATTTTATTTAAGTTTTTAATATAAAAATTAGGATTAAAAAATACAAAAAAAGTGTTTTTTGCATCGTATAGAAATAATTATATTTATTTTATATATAAACAACCCACCTGAAGACTTACATGCCGAGCTTCAAAAAATGTGCCTGACCTATTTATACAATTAAACTTTTTAATAGGCCTTAGCCTGACCTTTTTAATAAATAGGTCAGGCCAGAGTAGGCCCTAAACAGGCCAGGCCGTATGCCACCTGAAAGGGGTCTAACCTATTCCCACCCCTAACCCCAGTTTAAATCACTTACTTTTGAATTACTGTTTTGATCATTTTGTGTTATTGGCTGGTTTGATTTTCAGTACCTTGATTTCATGTGTTCTTTATGTAAAATCTAAAAAGAGTATGCTATTATAATTTACTCATCCAATCTTATTTATAAGTAATTTACAATATGTTTTATATAAACCAAGAACAACATTAAACTTCATTTACTTTGTTTTAAAATTCAAACACCTTTCAACTTTATTCCTATTCAATATACATTATACCTTATGAAAACAAATAATAACAAATGATAGGTAAAAACGTACATTTATATAAAAAATTTAATGAATGACTAATAAATAAAATAAAAAAGAGAAATTTAGTCTAAGGTCCTAAATAACCAACTTATTTAAGGAATGGTCCCATGGATGAAAATATTTAATCAGATGTCTCATTGACAACATGATGTTTTGTTAACACAAGCGCATGTTGTTATCAATACAAGGACCTCATGTTGTCAACAGGACATCAGAATAAATATTTTAATCAATGAGACCATTCCTTAAATAAGTTTCTTATTTGAGATTTCAGAATAAATTTCCCAATAAAAAAATGGATGTGAGAGGGACCCACTCTCATATTAATGACCCAGTCGCATCCATTTTTTAAAAACAGACATAAGAGGTAGACTTTATATGATCCTTTTGTAATATTGCCTATATAAATATGATGAAAAGAGGATGTAACAACAATAAACCATATTTCATTGGGTGTCTGGTGCTTATTACATGAATTACCCTATGCATTGTGAACCATTAATAACCAAATCTTTAAATCTACTGTTGACTAAAAGACTGCATTTGATAATTCAATAGTTTCATTTGAGTGTTCTATTCAATCGTCTCTTACTTTTTTCTGACAGGTTCATATTATCTAATGTATATTTTCATTGTCACCTTCAACGACTTTTTTGTGATAATGATGTACATTAATTTTTTTTATATGATATAATGTTTTTTTATTTATGTGTCTGTTTTTACCAGTATTTATTAGTCAATGTATACCAAAATCCACCAAACTTATACTGTTCATAAAAGAAATGAAGAAAAGTTGTCATTCTCACCAATAAACATGCATAAATCATCAAACCAAGTTAATAAAAAAATGGCCTTTTGAATAGTGTTATAAAAGTGCGTTTATGCAAGACGGAACAAAATCCTCTAACATACCTGTAGAATTAAATCATGTTGGAAAAAGTAATTTATACCGTTAATTCAAATAGGTACTATATGTTAATGCAAAACTCTATCAAATATCTTTTGCTATTACATAACTTAAAAATAACTTATATTATTTGAAAAAGTCTCAATATATATCTAAAAATTATGAATAATACAAGCTACTTTTCCAGAATTCTTGTAATTTACAGGCCTTCAACCAGTTTTATGCTCCATTCAATTTTAAATATGGAAGCTTTTTTTAATTCCTAGATGTAATACTTAATCCCTAATGTTATCCAATTTTTGTTATTTTTCTTCCTAACCATACCTTTTATATACATTTAGGGCTCGTTTAGATTAATTGTGGAATCTAC
>JANTPZ010013583.1:0-21838 GCA_025593235.1 Vachellia pachyceras
TCAGATTTATATCATTTTTTGAAATAGAATTGACACCTGATATATAACTTTATGTTGAATTATTTGTTTTTAACTTGACTTTGAACCTAGTTTCCAACGTTCAAGTGCTACTAAAAATGAAGAATAGGGAGAACATGCATTTATTTGCTGGGGTGTTCTATGCAAAATAAGGTTTCAAGCTAATATTACAATCATAGGGATCATCTGGATTTTCTGCATTATGGAGGAACTTTAAATGTATATTTATAAAGCCTGGGAGTTAATTTGGAAGTTTTTTTTAGCTTGTTATTGTTGCCATTATCTTGCTCTATGATTTGCTTCATCGATTTTGATTGCCGGCCAACAAACTAGCTAGTTTTGGAGGGAAGACATAATGCAGCATGTTCGTGATGCAACTAGAAACCAAATTGTAGAGACTTTATGATCAAATTAATTATTTCATATTACTGGTTAGTTGACCAATTGTATGATGCAATTATTTATGCGATGTTAGTAGTTAGTTGAAAGAAATTTCCTTTTTTCTTAATAGTTAATTTACATATATTTTCATTTACTCTATTTTTTATTTTTTATTATTGTCTTTATCCTCAAAATTATCATAAATAGTTAAAATAAAATATATAAATCTATAAATATGTAATTTATCACCAAAAATCACTTCTCAAAAGTTTATCCAAACGGTTTTACTTTTTAAAAAAAGTCATTTTTTCAACGCTTATCCAAACATAAATCACGTTTCAATTTTGACTTCTACTCAAAATTCCTTTTCCAAAATAACTTTTACCAAAAAGTCACTTTTTCCACCGCTTATCCAAACGAACCCATAATTGAATTGAAAATTTTATGGGTGGTTGGTTGAAAATGATGGTATGATAAGTAAGTATTATTTTCAAATGATCTTATTGCCCTTCATGAGTGTTTATTACTCAAATAGCTAAAACAGTGAATAAATAAATATAAAAATTAAATAATGTGATTAAATTAATAAAATAATATTAATAAATTAAAATAGTATATAATAATATATTATTATATATTATAAAACTAAACATAAAAAAGAAATTTCACTATAGATATTGTTAATTAAAACGCGTAAATAAAAATAATAAATAAATAATATAAATAATATGAAGATTGCATTTGTTAAGATACCGAATCAGATTTATTTTAAACTTATTATATAATAAGGATAATTGACAACAATAAAATAAAATAAGCAACTTTTCTCTTGGAAGACCCTCTCCTCCAAATTCAATAATAGACATGGTAAATACATTCAAGAGAAGAAATTTATAAAAAATAAAATTAATAAAAAAATTAATTTATAAAAGTAAATATAAATCTTCATTATAAATATAAAAATTAATATAGATGTAAATATTAGATAGAGTGTAGATAGGTATGAGATGGTTGTATATATATATATATTCATTTAAAATATTTTAAATAATCTATATTTTATTTATTTATTAATTTCCAAGTGGTAGAAGAAATTTAAATTTATACTCTATTTCTACAGTGCTAAATTGGAACTTGAATTTTAAATTCGAATTTGACATTTGCCTTCACTTTGTCAAATTGCAATTTAGATTTTGAATTTGAATTTGACATTTTCTTTCATCCTCCAAAATTGTAATTTAGATTTCAAATTCGAATTAGACATTTACTTTCACCTTGCCAAATTAGAATTTGGATTTTAGATTTGGATTTAATTTTTTCTTTCAATATCCCAAATTGAAATGTGAATTCCAAATTGACCTTTACTTTCCCACAACTAAGCGAGCAAGATTCAAATTTTGTTATCAAGTTCGAATTTGCTTAGGATAATAATATTTCTTTACCTTCATCATCTACTCACAATAAGAATCAATCAAACTTGCAAAATCATCTTTCATGGCCAAAAAACCTAGAAACTCATGGCTGAAAAACCTAAAAACATAGATTGTAATTGCAATCAATTTTGCAATCAACATAGCCAAAAAAGAAAAGAAAAAACTACTTAAAGTTCACCAAATGTTGAACTTTAAGCTGACACAAGAAAATTTGAATTCAAGTTTCAAATTCAAATTTGTGTAGCTTTTCCTCCTCAACAAATTCGAATTTAACACTTAAATTCAAATTTGAGCATACCCAAAAAAATTAAAATCCACGGAAGGACATTGGAACGACTTCTGAAAGTTAAAAAACGGTTCTCTATACTCTATACAAGCTTAATAAATTTGTGCATTCTATTTAAAACAAAGTTCCATATACCGAGAAAACCTTGTTTAGTTATCCCTTCAAATCAAATTTGTGCACTCCATTCAAATTCTTCCTCATTAATAAATTCGAATTTAAATGGTAAATTCGAATTGCTCCCAAAAATCAAACACCAAGTAAAATAACTTCCTCCCTCATTATATTCATCAATCCAGCAAAATGGCTTCAGTAATAACACGACACATTCAATCCAACAAACTCAAGCGAAGTTTGACGCTATAGACTTCACTCATAAGGTGATCTGACAAGCTTTTTTGCTGCTATCGGAATCCATTCTGAAAATACTAGTTCTTGCCTTGGCTTTTATATTGAATTTGTGTAACACCGTTTTTGGTAGAAAACATGGTTCTCACCTTTAATAGAATTTATCCCTCCCGCTAGAATTTGGTTTACAAAATTCCCTCAACCAATAGGGCCCTGAGTCATGTTGACCATCTTGAAGGAGTGTCAAGGGAGGAGGTGTGAGCTGATCCCATAGGGTTGAAGGATGGAAGGCAAGGCATGGGATCAAACATGAAAAAAGTGGCATGAGAATTCCTGAGTTTTGTAATCTCCAAAAATGAAGTTGCCTAATCACGAAGATGCCTGGAATGAGAAGGTCTAGTTTAAGGGTTGTTTGGTACTAGGGATTTGGAAGGGAGAGGGGGGGAGAAAAAATTTTATGAATTGGATTTAAAATATTAGAAATTTGGGTAAAAGTTTTTAATTATTTTTTCTCACTGGTATATTACTTTTTAAATTTAACTAGTAAATATTTTTCTTGCCTTCCAAATCCTTCATACCAAAAGCCATTAGGGAATTCAAGATTGGAGACGAGGCTTCAATGTCTGTGAGCTAAGGTTGTGACAATTTTAGTTATTGACCCTGACATCGATTTCGCTGTGGTCAAATACATGGCTTGGTGCTTGGAGTGTGGAGATCCCGAGAATTCGTTCAACTCACACTAGCCACCCTTCCAATCCTATTTAACATGTATTTAACTAGTTGGGGTGAATTAAAGAAATTAGGTAAATTAATTAATTGTTATAGGTTTTCTAAAATTGTAACATATTTGACTTTATCCCTCTAAAATACCTCTATGCCACATAAATGGGTATATTTGAATTGTTGTGCATTTAAACATCTTTTAAGAGGGGGTATCAACAGATGGCTTGGAAAAAATAATAAATATGATAAATAAAGTGGATTAAGATCCTTTTCATGATCATAGTATATTCTTCAATTAGTTTTTATATTAAGAATTAGAGAAGTATTTCTTGTGTTGGTAATTCCCTTGCCCTAGTTTTAATGAGAATGATTAAATTTTCATGGATTAAAATGCATCACGCACTCTGAAATATTTTTTTGAGATGAATCTAGCATCCTAAAATATTTTATGATGTATACAACCAGATGCAATGACGTTGGATGCATCACAAAAAAAAAAAAATTTACAGTGTCAAACCAATATGTTGGATTCTCACGCATAGAAGATACACCTTCGCAACAGCCAAAGAAGTATTCTCAACTGATTTAGAATTCCCTACCGAAATGGTTCCCTGGGAATCTATTATCTCAAGCGCCATTATTACAGGCCTAGATATAAAAAAAACATTGTCCAACAGGGCTCAACATTTAAGCTCCAATGGGAAGGAGGAAAAATAGACAAAACATTCGCGCAAAAGAGAACGCACATATAGTATCCAAACATTGAGCGTCAGCTAGCCTAAAAACTCCAACTAGGGACATGGTTCATAATGGAAAAGAATATCCACGCAGGTACCTAGAGTCCACACCTGACTCACGAACAAGTGCTATGCGCCCAGTTCGTGCCACCTTCAAACAAGAAAAAACATCATAAACTGGATTTAAACTCAAAGCAATGTTTCAAAGTGCAAAAGATACCGAGCCTATGTGTACTTCACAGAATAGGGGCAAAAGGAGAGGTTGTGACTAAGCTATCATAACAGTACCATGCGAACATTTCAATCTCTACGTTGCAGATATATGACTCAAAAGAAAGGTAAAACTCAGCACAGAATATCAGTGATTGAGTGCCTGTTTCGATAAACGGTGAACAATCATGATTTTAGATGATTGTGATTTCTTTCAAGTGATGTTGGTTGATCGTAATTTCTGTTTGGATGTTTTTTACAAGTGACTTTGAAAATTTTGAATACGTTTATATTACACTTTTTAAAATCACTTGTATAATTACAAAAAGGATATAAATTTAATAATAAGCAAAATATTATTTAAAATACTATTATTTGAAGTGTTTCAGTTAAAAAATAATAGCAAACATGTGTAAAGAATAACTGGGAGAGAATTTAGGAGAAAGTGGAGGGTAGACATCGGCATTTTCCAATCGCAAAAGCAACCCCTTTATCACTTGTATCAGAAGTGCGGTGGGAAGGGGAAATCACGGTTAATCAAGATTCTATAAAAATTACAAACAGCATAATTAGCTTCCGCGATCACTTCTTTAGGTTCAAACGGGATTACTTGAGCTCCCAATGCTAAATCAAATTGGAACTGAGAGAGCCATGTTAAATGGTGTTTGAAGAATTAATTAAGGGGAGAGATGACATCAAATATTAAGATTAAATTGTCAATTAAAGGAGCCTAAACAAGTCATCTGCCTCAGCGATCATACCAAAAATGTAAATGAAGATTTTCAGAACAAACCTCACAGATGCCATATGGCTCTAACAGTCTCTGCAGCGCAACCATCTTGTCCAAATCTCCAGTAAGCTGGAGATAATGCAATCATATCCATTAGTTACAATATTTAAAATCCAACACAGACATTACAACAACTAAAAAACAAAAATAAGAGGATGTAAAAGAATCACAGGTCAATAAGAACCAAGTCAGTAAAAATTAAGTTGCAAAAGGAAAGATACTGAGAAGTAATTACAGCAGAAAAACATGAGATCAAGTTCCCTTTTCTTCTATATTCGGACTAATCTTAATGACACACAGTAAACTATTAGTTAATGTAACCATGCCAGTGGCCGAGGGGCAAAATAATTAACTTGATAGTGATCTCAACAAAGTTGCATGGTGTCAGCAATTATGGACTTGCTACCCTTTCCTGGAAAACATCTCAGTGGCATCCCCCAAAATAGTACCAATTAAAAACAGCATGTTTTAAAATGAACGAAGCATAACAACAACCACCACCACTACCTTATCCCACTAAGTGGAGTCAGTTACATGGATCACACGATACCATTGTACTATGTTTGAGACAAATTCTTCTGATAAGTCATGAACTAAGACATGTCGATTAATGACTTTAAGCATCCTTATTGGTCACTCTCTACTTCTCTTCATAGGGCTAAAGACTATCCGTTTACCCCACCTAGTCACCAACTAATGCCTCCATTGGCCTTTTTTGTACATGACTAAACCATTTTACAAAGTTTTTCTGGCCTTATAGCAGTTCTATAAAGTTTTTCTTTAAGTTTCACAGGGACCTGTGATCACATAAAACTCCTGATGTCTTCCCCCATTTCATCCACCTTATTTGTATCAAATGTGTAACATCATCATTGATTTTACTTGATCTTTTGTAAACTTTGTGATTTGTGGTGTCACTTGCTCTTCAATCTTTACCTTCAAATAATTTCGAGATTGCCTCTTATTAACTTAGCAATGAATCTTTTTCATCTTGCTCTTACAAAAGCAAAAGCCCTTCGATTCCAAAATTCACTTCCATAATTCCAGTTTAGAGCTAACCTCTAAGAGCATGCACTTAGAGGTTTCCTGTTGAATTGGCTCTATCAGGACGTCTAAAAGGTCAAACAAATCAGGACTCAGATTCTCCTTGATGTAAACCAATCTCTACAGGGAAGTGCTTTGTGTCACCTCTAGTTTAAAATGATCAAAGTAAAGAGAATATAAAATTAAGGAGGAATTCGATGCCTATTTAAACCTACAATTATATTCATGAAACTGATAAAGATATTTGTCTCAGGCAGGTAATTATTCCATCAGCACATCATTCTGTTTCTCACTGTTAACCAGCGCCACGAAACAAAAAAGAACAAGAATCTTTTTTTTTTTTTTTTTGGGAGGGGGAGCTTCACATCAAGATTATGACTAAACAGTTAGAAGTTCAGATCTATCTACTAAAGCTGAAAATGATGTAACTGATTTCCATCAATATTTAGTTTCTGGTGTACAACTATGGTAAATCGTCACCAGGGTAAACAATGAAACAATATGTTGAAAAGTGTTAGAATTCAAATTTGATTGTTTCCTTATTCTGTTTCCTATAACATTGCCTAGGATTAGGAGAATAAATCAACGTTAATTTTTTATGTAATCACTGATTTTGCTGCCTTTGATTGAGCCTTCAGCAACTATATATTGCACCTCTTTTCTCTCAATAACATACATAGTGAGAACAATTCTCTCAAATATCTCAAATAAAAAGTCGACACAACTCACCTCAAGGGTTATTGTGTGACCAGATACATCAACAGCTCTGGCCCTAAAAATGCTGGCAATATCAAGGACATCACGTCTCGCAGCAGCATTTACAGCAATCTTTATTAACATCAATTCTCGTTCAGCAAATGGCAAGTAGGTGATATCACGAACCTGGAAACAAAACACTTGAACATTTATTTGAACCAGTATAATGAAGATAAACTGTTCACAGAAACATAAATTCCTATCCTGGTATTATTCCACAATCAACAAATGAATAATGATATTTATCCAACATGATAGTCAGCTCTTAACATACCCAAAACATAGCCCCTGACACACACATGTACAAATGGCCAGAACGCTAGATGTTTATTCATGATAATGCCTAAGATATTAAAAAAGAGATTAAAACAGAAAAGAAGCTGAGAAGATATGCGCTTCACGTACGAGATTCTAATGCATTACATTCAGTGATGCTAAAAATGTGAAGCTCAAAGACTACACATAATATAATAAAACGTGATGTATTCACTCTCCCAATTCAGAATTTGAACCTCATGGAGATCTACTAGTTTGTAGAGTTGCTGCACCAACTTGGCAATTGATTCATCCGTTCCAGGAACCACGGTAGTAATTCTAGAAAGTCCCTCAACTTCTGCATGTCCTACAGCTAAACTCTGGGAAGGACAAAAGGGAAGATCCAACCAGATGGGAATACATCAGAACTAAAAAGGTTAGAAATATATTCATATAACTATAACCACGAAGCCAAAAAGGAAAAAATGATGAAGCAAACCTGAATATTATAGCCCCTCCGAGCAAAAACCCCAGTAACAATGTTAAGAACGCCAGGAGCATCATTCACAAGCATGGATAAAGTGTGCGATCGAATTCCACTGGTCTGCAGGCATCGTCCAATCAGTAAGAAAGTAATATGCACTTCATTCAGGCTACCTGTGAACATTACAAGCTAATGCATACTGATTTGGCTTAAACAATCTTTGCATTCAATCCACTACACCCTTGATACTGCATGTCTTAAAAATTAGAATAAAAAACATTTTTTGGTATAAAAAAACACTTCCACTAAAAAAAAGCAATGAATATTATTGATAATAACAGTAGACATCATAAATGGTATGTACTTCTCTCAAGCAAAATAAAAGATTCAGTAGTTAAAACAAGATTAATAATAATGGAATTAAAAGTATATAAAGATGCTTTAACCAAGAGAATAAAACACATGGCATTTACAGTTACTTGGGAAATTAGGTGCAGAAATATTCAGTTTAAGACAGGTGTACCCAAAATTGTCTAGTTTTTAGCTTGAATTCTAGAATTTAGATAATTTTATTTTTCAAAAGACGAAAGTATAAAACCCAAATATTTTACAATGTGTACCCAATAAACCAAACATAAACTTCATTACCTTATTCAAAGAAAATTAAACAAGAATTGCTTAAGAGAAAGAGTTACAAGTTACACCTACAATGCATTATAAGGAGACAAGAAAAAGTAACATAAACTATCTTACATCTTCTTCAATGAGAACACCCCAGTGGGCATCAAGGACTTGACTGACTGTAAAGCCATCAGACGGCTCTATAGGATAAACATCTCCCTTCACAAAAGCAGACATATCAAGTTGTCCCAAAAAAAAAAAGTTAGAAGTGGGTTAACAGCCTTCCAAATAAGAAGTACAGAATGGACATCAGAAATTGCACAAGCAGATCTGAAATGCACTTGAGTCACGGTTAGCTCTTCAATCCATGTGGTAATAACAAACTGATGTCAGAATAAAGACCAATAAGAACAAAATTTTATCCTGGATATTTTGTGAGGAGATAACTAAAGTAATAATCAACCACCAACTTATATCAATAAATATCATATGATGTATTTCTGCTACTAGCATATTTGGTTGCAGTAAAGAAGTAATAGCTCTCATGACCCTTCTCCATTACAAAGACAACTAGTTCAGGTTGGCCATGATTAAGCGTAGATAGAAGGCTAACCCTATCTAGTCCCACATTGCTAAAATTACCAGCGCCCATTTGGAATTATTAAGAACCTTTACCTTGATACTGATTTTTTACAAACAGAATTTCAAGGACAATCACGAAAGTTATCAAACAGAATCTCTTGATGAATGATATATATGAAAAGTTGGTTATTGATAGTATATAATTGCATCTTGAGATCTGTCTCACTTAGTAGGATAAGACTTATTGCAGGAGTTTCAAATTAAGAGGTGTGAAAGAACAGTTTATGCTTAAAAAACCACCCTAAGTAAGCACTTCCGTCAAAATTTGAGACAACTGTGTCTGGTAAATCTTTCTGAAAAAGCTCCTTTTGTCAATTACAACAAAAGGCAAGTATAGTCTTGCCTTTGTAGCATAATTTGATCGCAATTACAGTAAATAGTTTTTTCAGTGAGATTATAATTGTCCTAAAAAAATAATTCTGCTACTACCGCTTCCAAGAAAAAACTAAGATTTCCTACTTCTATCTCATTGTTCAGAAGAAATTTAACTCCCTCAAAAGCACGGTTTTCACCATTTTCCCCATGAGAAGCTTGGCCAAACCACTTTTAAAGCTCAAAATGCTTCTTTTTTTTTTTTGGAGGAGTAGCATAGTCAAAAGGCTATGCATAGATCATATCCGGTAACAAAAACTACAATTTGATTAATATGCAAAATGGAATGGAACCGAGAGTGAGAGAGAGAGAGAGAGTAGAACCTAAAAAAATTGAATTTATGGACGACAAATGTCCATGCCATCCTCAATTTGGAAGAACTGGATTAACAGGTCAGAGAAAAGGAAAGCCTTTCCCTTGTAACAAACAGGGCATGAGCGAATAAAATTAATGCCAAAAAGAATGAAAATGTAAGGTTAAGAACATAAATCTTACCCCCATGGTTAATTCATTTTTGGCAATAAGGTTTCTATTTTTCCCACCCACAAGTGCATCAATAGGCATTTTCCCTTCAAGATCAGGATAAGAAGCAGCTGAATATCGCCAAAATGGAGCAGAAGCACCCATTTTCTCTCTTCTCAAAGCAATCTAGTAGGAAACACATTAGATATAAGTGGCTTAGTACATATTCCACAACTGATCTATATAATGTTTGACAGCAGAGAGCATGATAAAAGAAAATTTTTTAGGGACTCAATTGAAATGTCAAACCTTTCCAGTTCTGGCTATTTCTTTGATTCCAAACTTACTCAGATTCCTTTGGACTGCAACCATTTTACCTGGATCTCCGGTAACCTGTAAGAGTTGGTAATATAACTGAACTGCAATTCCGCCCTGACTTAATCACTGAGAATGGCAGCAGTTCTAGATGACAATGGCAATGATATTACAGAAATACGTGTTTGATGAAATGGGGAAACGGACTTCATTATATGCAATGAAATTGCATTAAAAGCATGAAGAGCCAAGCAAAGTACGTAGCCATCTATCTCAATTTGTTCTCGCCTATGACACATACCTAGAAAATAATTGACAGAGACGGGATCATAAAAAATAAACAGATCTAAAGATTGTCCCATAATGACCTCTATTGTCACAGAATGCTCTGAAATATCCACAATTTTAGCTCTGAAAATGTCCACCAGCCACTTTATCTGAGGTTAAGAATTTCCAAGAACAAGGAATTAGTAAAAAGAGAAGCAAAGAAGGCACTCAGCCACACAGACACGAGATACACGCAAAGATAAAACACTAACAAATCACTAAGAAGTCACCTCAGTGCGATGTTTTGGATCGGCATGCACTTTTATGAGCATCAGTTCACGTTCTACCTGGGGTTCTTTGGAAAGATCTTCTACCTGGTCAACGACATTAGCACAAGCCAGTTAGAGAAGTCCCTAACTAGAAGCAGGGGGAAGATGTTCAAAAACGATATGTGAAATAATACTGAAATTTCATCCAAGAAAATTCGCCTCAGGACAAGAAACTGCAACTAACTAAAAAGGGTTTCAAGTTATGTACAGAAACTCCTAAAAGGACAGATAAACACTAATCAAAGCATTGTGGTCAGAATCATGAAGGCTCCAAAGGGCCGAAAATAAAGAAAAAAGTGGATATTTTGCCTTCCTAAAAAGATGACTAGCAGTTAGATCTAAAATTAGGAAACTAGTCTTCAGAGATTAAGCAAACCAGATCTAGTTCTCTCAGTATTAAGCACACTGATTACCAACAGTTGCGTCTCAAAAAATATTTTTTTTTGATAGAATGCATCTCCAAATAATTTATTAACATGTAATTATCTAGAATCCTGTAAATCAAAACAAAAGCTAGAGGTGCCTCAACCTTTAAAACATTCACAAGCTTGTGAAGCTGCTCTACAACTTGTTGTAGAACCCTTTCAGTTCCAGATACAACTATGGTAAAGAGCGCCTTGTCCTCATTCAGACCAACAGCAAGTGACTCAATATTATATCCCCTTCTTGCAAAGACCCCTGCAATCCGATTTATCATTCCACTCTCATCACCAACAAAAACTGAAATTGTGTGTCGTTTGACCCTGGATTAATCATAAATGGCAACAAGTGAGCACAAAATCAGAACAAATGTACGATAAAACCGAGGAATTGCATTCATCTCATTACATTATGACTTTAAGATTATATGTCACAATTTCTACAGGAAAGTACATTTTACCCCACCCCTGTGGAAGTTGCGCTCGATTGTTTTTTTTTGCTTTTGATGTTTTTAAAGTTCATGAGCCTAAAATGTCTTCCGACCGGAACTTCTAATGAAAGAAGCAATATTCAAAGCCTGTATCATTGAGCCTGTAAGCTTGATAAATAAATAAAATGAAGATGGACCCATCATCAGTAGGGCCTGGAAGTTCCTAATCAAGAACTAACACGATCAAAAAGCCAATTTCCAGTCCATAAAAAAGAAAATTTACGACGAAGATATGTGTCCTGAAAAATAAAACGAATGCAACAAGGGAATGGGAATGGAGAGGAAACAACACTACACTTTTACTCGAAGAATAATTCCCATACATACGCTGATCGAAAGGACGAAGAGGTAGGCCCGTTAGAAGAGAACGTATCATCACTACTAACTTTGTCGTCAGTACTTGTAGCCGAGACCACCAGTTTCTTCGTTCGGAAATCGTAAGGTTTTAGTATCAAAGAAGATTTCAATACAAGTGGGAGGGCTTTCCCCTCAGAAAATCCAGCATGGGAATAAAAGGTCTGAACTTGAGCTAATGGAACCGCCATAGTAGAAAAGCCAAACGAGAATGCAGCCCGAAGAACAGTTGTGTCAGATTAGGGATAGTTTTTCGAGTCGCCGCCAAGCTCCCCTGGAGGCGTAGACCACGCTGTATTTGTTGGATATAGTGCTCATTTGAGCACTCCGTTGAGAAAATAGATTTTGTAAATTTCGAGGCATTTTGAGAATTTTGAGATGGTTTTACAGATTTTAAGATGGTTTTTATGGATGTCAAGATAGTTTTTACAGATTTCGAGATGGTTTTGTCTCGACTTACGTGCACCGTTTGGGAAAATGGCTTCCCAAACAGGCACATATAAGGTCCGTTTAGATAGCCGTTCAGAAAACGGACACAGATTCCGAGGTAGTTTATGTGAGAGGAATTTTATCTCGGTAAACGCATCCGTTGGTGAAAATGGCTTACCAAACAGAGCCATATTCTGCATTCTTGATCCCGGCTCACGTTTCTTAATTGCAAGTTATTTTTTTTAGGCAAACAGAGTCATTTTTATTGATAACATAAAAGATTATACAAACACCAATAGCCGAAGCCAAGAGAAACACTTAGAAAGAACCTAAGATTACAAACTAACACACTTCTAAACCAATAAAATAACAAGCTATGCTAACACAATCCTAATATTATACCTAGTGCTCCTACCTTAGAAGGGTAAGTTCAAAGCCCCACTCATCCAATACATGTCCTTCTTGCTTCTGCCAGTTGCGCCTTTTTTATGTCATTTTCCAGTATCAAATTCAGAGAGGATGGTGGCTGTTGAAGCCATCCTTCCGGTACCATATCCCTGATAGCTCTAGCTGCTATATGATCATCAGCTTTGTTGCCTCCCCGAGCTACTAGTGATATCCCCCCACATCTTACACTCCCCCTTCTCCATTTGGTATATGCACTTCTCTAGTATTTCAGCACTACCCCATTCACATCCTTCTAACTTACTCTTTCTTATTCTTCTATACAGCTCCTCACAATCCGTCTCCACCTCCACCTCTTCACTCCCCCACAACTCCATACCCTCCAGTGCTTCAGCAAGAGCATGACATTCCACTTGAAATGCTGATTCTGCTGATATTCTCTTGCTGATGCCACCCAAGAATCTCCCTTCCTAGTCTCTAACAATCACTCCAATTGCTGCCATCTTTGAATTCTGGTCAAAAGCAGCATCCACATTCACTTTGCATTTCCCCCACTCAGGTTTCTCCCATACTAGGTTCCTTTCCATCAGCTTGACTCCTCGAGTTCTCCTTTGCCTTCTTTCCATTGATGCCCAGCACTCCCCTACCATCCTTACTGCTCCACTAACACATTTCATGCTATTAATCTCAATGTGCTCAAACTCGAATTTACACCTTGTTTTCCAGATTTCCCAACACAAAGATGCAAATAAGACTATTCCATAATCGTCTGGGCCATTCTCCTTGTTCGTCCACTCCTCCAACCACTTATCTAGTCTTTTAATATTGTGTTCATCAAACTTTAGTGCTAGGGGCGAGCAGTACCAGCATTGAGTTGCCCATGGACATAGGAATAATAAATGCTCTACTGTCTCAACTTGAGTTCTGCAGATTTTGCATACTGGGCTCCTGCCACACCTCCTCTTATATAACTCTTCATTAGTTGCAATAGCTCCACTAGCTGCTCTCCATAGGAAGTTGTTAATCTTGGGGCATGTTTTTATGTTCCAAAGGCCTGTTCATAACTTCTTTGATGGTTTGTAAGATCCGCTTGCTTCCTCCCTCCTTTCCTTCACTTTCTCTCTCGCTTCTCTATAGCCCAGCTTCACTGTATACACCCTATCCTTACTCTTTTTCTATATTGGCATGTCCTCTCCCAAGTTTCTGAATATTTTTGTCTTCATAATTTGTTCTTTATCCTCCTCTATCAGTATGTCACCCAACTTCTCAAAATGCCATTCACCGTCTCTAATTATCTCATTCACCCTTAGCTTTTCCACCTCATCTGTCACTTGCCTCCCTTTTAGTAGCAGCCCCTCACATGTGGGACCCCAGTTATCCAGAAAAATCCTGGTGTTATCACCATTCCCTATTTTCCAATACACATCATTTAACAGCAGGTCCATCCCCTCTAATATACTAGTCCACCCCCATGAAGGCTTACTCCCTTTTTTGGCTGCTAGAAAGCTTTCATTAGGGAAGTATATTCCCTTAAGAATTCTACACCACAGCTCCCTAGGTTCGCTTAGCAACCTCCAAGCCTTTTTCGCCAATAATGCTGTGTTGAAAGATTCCAGCTCCCTGAAGCCCATACCTCCCTCCCCCTTTGGATTGCTCATTGCCTTCCAAGCTTTCCAATGTATGCAGCCCCCTTCTTCCTTTTATCCCCACCAAAATTTCGACACCTACTATCCGGTTCAGTGCAGGTTTTCTTTGGAAATTTAAAACAAGACATGGGAAAGACAGGAATTGCATTCGCCACTGATTTTATTAGTGTTTCCCTCCCAGCAAAATTCAATAATTTCCCTTTCCAACCTTGCAGCTATATGCCCATCTTATTCTTCACAAAAGATAAAGCTTCTGTCTTTGTCCTTCCCCATACCATTGGCAACCCCAAATGCTTGCCTGGATTTTCACTATCTTTTATTCCCATCACTTCATATACTGCCTCCTTATCCTCATTTCTTGCGTTTTTCGAAAAAAATATGCATGACTTATCATAGTTAACCAATTGTCCTGAAGCTGAACAATAGCAGTCTATAATTTTTTTAGCTTCCTGCAATTATTCCTTTCAGCGTTAACAAAGAACAAGGCATCATCAGCAAAAAAAACTATGGGTGAGCACCGAGCACTTCCTTGCTAGTTTGATACCTTTCAGCTTCTTTTGGTCCGCGTGCATCTGAATCATTTTGGATAGTACATCTGCAGCTATGATGAACAGGTAGGGAGATAGTGGATCTCCATGTCTTATTCCTCTGGTCATCTCTATGTTCCCTACCGTCTTCCCATTAATCACCAGGTCCAATCTTGCAGTTGACACACATTCCATTATCCATGCAGTGAATTTTTTGCCAAACCCCATCCTCCACATGACCTCTTCTATGAACTTCCACTCAATTCTATCATAAGCTTTGTTTATATCCATCTTTACAGCCATTTCCACTTTCCTTCCCTTCTTCTTGTTCTTGAGATAATGAAAGGCTTCATGTGCCACAAGAATGTTATCCTGTATTAGCCGCCCAGCAACAAATGCCCTCTGGTTCTCAGATATCACATTCCTCATTATTGGTCTCATTCTGTTTGCCAATACCCTGGAGATAATCTTGTAAACAAAGTTACATAGCCCTATAGGTCTGTATTGGCTCACTCTTTCAACATGGTCTACTTTCAAAATGAGGACTACATTTGTGTTATTAACTGGTTTCAGTTTGACTCTTCCTTTGAAGAAATCTGTGATCATCATTATCACCTCCTCCTTTACTTCCATTCAAGTAGAATGATAAAACATCCTTGGAAATCCATCAGGACCTGGTGCTTTTGAGCCATTGAGCTGAAAAGCAGCCTCCTTAATTTCCTCTTCTGTGACATCTTCCTCTAGCCTCTTTACCTCTCCTTCAGTCACACATTCAGTTATATATCCCAGTGTTTCGTCCCTTCCAGTTTTTTCCTCAGCTGCAAAGAGTTCATTATAAAACTCCACAAACTGAGCATTTATTTCTTCTTCCTTCTCCAGCCAATTATCTTGATCGTCCCTCAGCCTGGTAATTCTGCTTCTTGTTCTCCTCTGAACTGTGCTTGCATGGAAGAATTTAGTGTTTCTATCTCCATCCATTAGCCATTTCACTCTAGATCTCTGCCACCAATACATTTCCTCCCTTTCCCATGCTTCTTCAATTTGTCTAATGATAGCTTCTGCCTCCTTCCTACTTTCTGCATCAAGTATACCTTTGTTGCAATCCTCCAATTTCTCTGTCAGCTTGTCAATCATTTTTCTGGCATTCGGGAAATTATGTCTTCCCCATTTGATTAGGACCTTTCTGCAGCTATCCAATCTTCCTATGACTTCTTGCACAAAATCTGCTCTTTTTTCTCCTCTTCCTTTCCAGCCATTTTTAACCACCTCTACAAAATCCTTGTGCTCCACCCAGGCAGCCTCAACTCGAAAAACTCTGGGGATTCTTGTGTGTTTGTACTCCAAATCTAATAGGAGTATATGATGATCAGATCCCACTGGCTCTATGTGTGCCAGTAGTACTTGCTGGAAGGCTTCTACAAATTCACTATTTGCCACAGCTCTATCAATTCTCTCTTTCACATGGGCTTCTCCTAGTCTTTTACTGCTCCAGGTGAATTTTTCTCTTTGGAAGCCCAAATCCATTAGTTGACAATCTGACAACATACATTGGAAATTAAGGATTCGTCTTATATCAGGGGGTATTCTCTTGAGTTTTTCCTCCACTGCCACTATGTCATTGAAGTCTCCAATGCACACCCATGTGCCATTTATTCCCCCTGCTAGCTGTCTCATCCTATCCCATACCTTCATTTTGTCTTTTTCTACTGGGGCACCATATACAAATGTGATAAAATTGGGGACCCGTTCTGATTGAGATCTTACACTCACATGTATCAAGTCCCTAGAATTATGCCACACATTGATTGCCACTTCCTTTCTCCACCACACAGCCAGTCCACCACCTCTTCCTACCGGGGCCACATAAACTTCTTCCTCAAACTGCAATTTCCTCCTTATCTTCTTTATTTTTTTCTGACTTCATTATGGTCTCCATTAGGAAGACTATTGAGGGTTTGCTTTTGCAGCATTCATCCCTCAATTTTCTCACTGTCAAGGCCCTCCCTAAGCCTTGACAATTCCAGCTCAGCACTCTCATCCCTCTTTGGTAGCTGATGTAGGCCAGCCACCCAAACCTGCATCTACATCCACCTCGAGCTTCCTTACTACTGTCTCCTCCCTCTCCAAACCCGATAAGTGCTCCTCGTTCTTTGTAGATATACTCTGGTCCCCTTTCCTCCTCTCCATGCCATCCAGCTTCTTATCCTTCCTTCTCCTGGTTTCCCCTCTTCCCCCCGACCTCTTTGCTCTTGAATACTTTCTTCTTATCTGCTTTTGGTGTTCGCTGCATTTATTACCCTTCCATTCACCTTCATTATTGAGCTCTATTCTTCTTTTCTTCAATGCCTCAATTTCCTCCTCATCTTCTCTACTCCTTTTCAACTTTATTCTCCTTATTCCCCTTAACACTTCTGACATTGGAGATTGGGTCCCATAGAGGATTATTGCTTTTGATAGATCCTCTTTTGCCTCGAGTGATCTCTCCTCGTTTTCCACCCAGTACTTACCACTTGTTTATTCTCCTTTCTCACCTCCCTCCTCCCTATTTCCTTTCCCTCCCTACTTCTTCTCCTTTCATTCCTGTAGTCATAGTTGTCTTCCCTCCTTCCTTTTCATCTTTCTTGCTATTCATATTCCCCTCATTTCCTCCGTCATCTTCTTTCCCTGTCGTGGCACCATTCCCATTTGCCTCATCCTGGTGTTTCCTGTTTTCTATTCTGGCATCAGCTCTAAACCTCTTCCCCTCATTTTCTTCCTCCCATCCCTGCTTACATTGCTTAGTTATGTCTTCGATTGGACTGGCAGCTTGTACACTTAGCCATCCTCTAAACCTCATTTCCTCCTCTGTGTCATCTTGCTTTTCCTGCTGACAACTTCTCTGGTCGTGGCCGATCCTACCGCACTCATAGCAGAAGTTCTGGAGTCTTTCATACCTTGCTTTGATCCAAATCGGATCCCTCCCAGGCCTTGGGCACCATATGCCTGTTATTAGTGGCCTTCTTATGTCTACAATGACTCTAGCTCTTTGGAAGCTTCTGACTAGCATGTCGTTTCTCCTTGGATTTTCAACCTTAACCACCTACCCGATCATTGATCCCAGCGTCATCGCGTTTTCCTCGCTCATTCCTCCTATTGGCAGCTCGTGGAACTGTATCCAGAAAGGACAGAGATGAAATTTTACTTCCTTGTATGTCTCGTACTCTTGCCATATCTGTATGCTCAGTAGTGTTCCTTGGATTGACCATGGTCGTCCATTAAGTATTCTGCGATAATCTTCTCTGCTTCTCAACTCAAACACAAACACATTCCGTTCCACCTCCGTAATCTCTATATCTGAGCTCTTTTCTATGTTCCATCCTTTTCTTATCATCTGCCATGTAACTGCTCGATTCATGTTTCTTTCCGTGATCAGCTTGCCTATCAGCGCTCCTCCGGTGCTCTTTTGTTGAGAGTTCGGCTTCTAAGTAAGGTTTGCCGTTAACTCCTCATTCGATCGCTGTTTCTTATTCGCTTCTTCCGTGTTTTCTCCTTTAACCTCCTCCATACCTCCTGTGCTCCTGCTTCACCGTTGAGCTGCACGACAGAATTGCTCACACAGCTACGGAATTGCGGATTGCAAGTACGTAGCTCTCTCTTTCCTCCATCACAGTGGGCTACGGAGATCGCTCGTTGTCTTTCCCTCCACCGCGTAAGTTTGTTTGAGCAGTTGGTTACGAACACGATGATAACCGTCGTAGCAACTCTCACAGAGGAGAGAGACTGCTCCCACGCTGGAGAGAAAGGACTGATTGCAAGTTATTTTAAAAATAGTTTTTACAGATTCTAAAGTAAAATCTAGGTTTTTGAGAATAGTTTATGAAAAATAGCTTTTACAGATTCTAAGGCAAAATCTAGGTTTTGAAAAGTTATTTATGTTTGGAAAGTTGTTAATTTTTACAGATTCCAAAGCAAAAAACAGGTAGGAAATAAGAAATAGAAAGAGTGAAAAGTAGGAAAGAGAAGAAATCCAACAGCAGCATATCAATTGAATAAATCTCTTCCTGTAAATATCGACTAGGAATTGCCCACATTTGAACAACGTGAATCTTTATCCTCCAATTTTGCATGCTCAAGTTGATATCGACAAGTAGGGTCAAATGAAATCCTCATGACTCGATCACGTACTCCTACCGAAAGCAAAGAATCAAGGCACATAGCATGTTCGCCTTGTATCTTACATACCACCTATTTATTCACATCATGAATAGTTACTTCCCACTAATGCAGCATTAAAGGACGACCACTACTTCCACCACCTCAATGTAACTCCCCACTATTTGTGTTGCAAAATGTAATCCCCAGTCCATGTCTTGAAGAACATAATTCCCTACCACTTCATCCATGATGGATTTAAATTCGTACTGCTTCGACTACTTAAAAAGAAATTTAGCCTAGCCAATCGCAACTAATATTATTTTTTACAGTTTATTCCAAGTCATGTTGGAAATACTAAAGAAGTTAAATTACACATTTGTGACTATATAAGAATGAAATAGTACAAAGAATAATAGAAATACAATAACAATCATCCATCATTTAGAAAAATAAAATATCATTGCATGATAAGAATGAAAATTGATTCCAAACGAAACTTACAAAGGTTGTTGTTTAATGTAAAATAAATAAGTATGCTTGTGATAACAATTATTATTTTTGGTGAAATTGTTGTATGTGGTATAAATAAAGTAAGTATAAGAATAAAGTTAACAATTTAAAGGACTCTAGATTTTTGTACTTTTAGGCAGCAAATTGAGGCTCTTGATTAAAATTTTCATTTAAATGATGCAACATCATGTAGCTCCCCATTACGTATGATGAAGAATATAACTCCCTAATACTTATTATGAAGAATGTATCTCTCAACAACTTCCTTTATGATGAATGTAACTCCCCATTGTTTCCACTACTTACTGTTACATTCGTCTTTTCCATATTCACCTAAAAGTTACAGTAATAATTTATTACAAGGTTTGTTGAAAATATTTTAAAATGGTATATTACGTCTTTGCAATTGTAGATAATTAACCACACAAATAATACAAAGTATATACAATATCAACCATTACTCAATTTGTTACAAAATTGCAATGTACGATCTAACTGAAAATTGAATACAAACAAAATTTATTTTATAGAAAAATAAATAAAATTGATTACACACTAATTTTTCTAGGGAATTTATTTTTGCGGTGTGAATGGGGTGGCTATAGGGATAAAATAACCAATTTAAATATCACATGATCTCCTTCTTTTTAGGAAGTTTTAAAACCACATACAATAACCATGAGCTTCATTTAAAATGAAATAGAACCATTTATGCAGTTACAAGTGGATAGATATATTAGTTTAGTAAATGTATACTAATATATAATAATGAAAAGAAAAACGGAATACAAGAACAATTGTATTATATTTTTCAGGTATTCAAATTATTTATTTTAAAACTCAGACTACAAGATGTTGTGAAAAATCATGCAAAATAAAAGGCTTTAACCGATGGCGTGCAATCTAAATAGAAGATGTAGTTGATAAAGTGGTGGATGCATCTGTAGGAGACATAGAATTGTGGGAAAATATTTAACTTTTTAAAATATTATAAGTTTAATCTTTAAATTTAAAACAAAGTGCAAGAACTACTAGTGGGAAGTGTTTGAGGGAAAGACGTTAAAGTGCCATGTGGTAAGTAGTGGACTTGCTTTGGTCTATGCTTTTCGATGTTTATATTAAGTAGCCGTTAAATTACTATATTTATTTATATTTATAATATAATTAGATTATATATAAATTTAGGACTGAAACATAATAATTTGAAAAATTCTAAATAAAATTATTTAAAGTAATGTAATTAATTTATTTAATGTCTTAAAAAAATAACTGACAATAATTTATAAGTCAAAATGAAGTTTATTCCTAACACATGGGACGTATATAGTATTTCAAGAATTGAACAAATGCTACTATATATAAGTATAAATACTCATAATAAACTCAGTGTTTAACCAAAGATAATTTTGGTGATAAAAGGATTTATGTCCTTTTTCATGCAGAGATATTGTTACGAAGTATCCCACACTTGGAGGTTTAACCTTCCTCTTTCAAATTATCTCGGTAAAATCTTCTTTTATTTTCTATTGAATGCGTCACCAAGTTTATTATAAATACTTACACCTATTAGACGAATCCTTGCATGATCACATCACTTGTATGGACTTGGATAATACTACTCCCTTGATCCCTTAAAAGAATTTAGTTAGAAGTAGGGGAGAGCACGGAACCCGCAACCCGCACAGCCCGCCCGGACTCGCGAAAAATTCCCCGGATTGGGCCTGCCCAATGATGGCCCGTTACGGGCGGGTAAAAAACCCGCCCATATAATAATTCACGAGCGGGCTACGAGCATACCAACGGGCTGCCCATAGCCCGCCCGTATATATTTTTTTAAAAAAAATGAAGAAGCATTAGCCGTGAAAGGCCCAAAGTTTGGGGCCCAAATATCCAGCTGTCTGCCCCCTGCCCACAATCCACATGATTCTTCCAAACAAATATCACTCATCTGCTCCCAGCTCCCGTGCGTCCGTGCCCTAGATTGATCGATTGAGATTCGCCTTTCGTCGCTACACTACCAAGCTAAGCTGAGAGTTGAGAGATCTGTCTCAGTGTGACTGTGTCGTTGATCTTCTTCTTCGTTTTCGCTTTTGAGCAAATCTTCTTCTCTCTCCATTATGAGCGATCTATCAAACTCTATTATGGGTTCAAATCTTCGTATCTTCAGCCTCAATGAGCTCAAGGAGATCACCCACAACTTCTGCAAATCCAGTGTTCTTGGGGAAGGTGGGTTTGGAAAAGTTTATAAAGGCTCATTGATGATAAGCTTAGGCCTGGTTTGGAACCTCAAGTTGTTGCAGTTAAGGTTCTTGATTCAGATAGCAAACAGGGACACAGAGAGTGGTTGGTGAGAATCATTCTCATCCTTTTTGCTCAAATTGATTCTCAGATGAATCTGAAAAAATTATGATGAAATTAATTGGTTGCCTTTCTTTGTTTTTTTTTCAGATGAA
>JANTPZ010013586.1:0-18588 GCA_025593235.1 Vachellia pachyceras
AATATGGTATATATTAAAAAACTAGACAGAATAGCAATAAATATTGATCAAGTTGTTAATGAATTACTTTATAATCCATGAAGTTGTTAATTCGAAAATATCGCTTCTAATGTTAAAAGACTTTGTAGTGCCTGTTTAGGAACGCGGTAGAGAAGTATTTTTACATAAATCGGGGTAAATATTTGGAGGAGATTATCTCATTTTACTAAAAACAATATTGAACGTGCTTTTGAGGAGTAAATAAATTTTTCCAAACAAGTATGTTGATTAAGATTCTATAAGTACTTCTATAAAAGCTCTTTTAATCTTAAAGTATGCCATGATTTTGGTGAATCATCGAGATTTACTTCACCTAAACTTTTTCATTAGCGATAAAAAGGCACAAAAAAAAAAAAGCAAACGCATCATGGGTTGCTGTCATGTGGTAGGGAATTTACATGGCTGAAACAACAAATCATGTACTACATTTGATGTTTAATAGAATAGTCAGTTAATTTTTTTTGAAGAGACTAAAAAAGTTATTTAACTGATATATTAATAATTTTTTTAAAAATAGTTTACCCAACTTATAAATTAATATACAATATAATTATACATATGAGTATTTTAAAATTTATGCTCTGCTTTAATTTTAAAGTATTTTATTTACCCAATCAAATATAATGAGTGATGAGCATCCAATGTGAACCCCTTCGATATGGAATCTTATGAAACGTGGGGATTATTTATGGGCTAAGGTTCTTTAAGATATAATCTGGATTTTGACTTTAATTATCAAGATGTCCAAAGTGTTTGAATTAACCTTTTTTAATTGATTTTACACAATCTAAAGTAAATATATTAAATGAATTTTATCTCGACTCATGTGAAAATATTTTTTTTTAATTGATCTCATGCAATTCAAGCACGTGTAAAAAGAACTATTGTAGTAACATGCCTATTGGATCTTTCTTCACTTGCTCTTTCAAGCTTCTTAATGATTTAATGTTGTACTTAATAAGAACTATGTGCTTGTTTAGGAACTTTGTTCATCCGTGAATTCATTTCTCCCAATAGAACTTTTCCCTCCTAACGGAGTTATCAAACACGAATGTGTTGTACGAGTTTCTTCCAAGTTTTTAATCTGCATTGGTTTAGCAAACAATCCTAAAATAGTAAAATGCATTTATTTACATCTACTTTGTGCAATTAAAGTTCTATCTAATATTTATAAAATCATGTTTGATTATTTAAGTGAAGTAATAAATATTCATGATATTTTACTTAAAAAACTAACAAATCTCATAATTAAAGTCAACATCAATTAATGCATTTGTTACTTGAGATATCTAAAATAAATTAATATTGATGTTGGGTAAAATATTGAAAAAAATCAATTACTCTCGGCAGGAAAATACATCATTCGAGAACCATATAAAGAATGCAACCTTATAAAGAATTGCTACTTTACAAAAAATTATCTTAACCGGACAATACTTATAAAATCTTAATTTGAGATGTTGTTAGGTTGTATTGCTATTTTTTTAATTCAAAATGAATTCATTTCAAACATGGGAAAGGGGGTAAAAGTTATAAAATCTAACTTGATCTATCTAAAGCTCTTGATTAGACTAGATACGGTACTGGTTCATCAGTTCGTTGATCTAACCTACCCACTTGGGTTTGATTTGAATGGATAAAAAATCTATTCACCTTTTTCACGATATATAAATACTTTCTCCAGAAAAATTCCATTTCTTGACAGACAAAACAAAAAAAGAAAAATACCAAGTAAGCAACAGACACTTCCTGCTATTTTTTTTTTTTTTAAAGCAAGCAACTCTTTGCCAGCTTATCATATCAGTTCTTCTTTGACCTAAATCAAACACAGAAATTACAGAGCAAAGTCATCCAAACCAAACTACAGTTTTTTTTTAATTTTTTGCCTGAACCAAATTTGCAGAAATGACGATCAACTTAAACACAAGAAAGGAAAAGGGAAGGGGGGATAGAAGAAAAAGGAAAAAAAAAACATTCCCAAGGAGATGACACATCTAAACTCTAAAGATCGAATGTACAGACAAAAGAAAAAGGTAACTAAACAGACAATGAAACAGAAAAAAAGAAGCTTTCTGAATCTCCTGTGAGAGTAACTGATATTCATCCAGAACTGTTACGACCTTCTCCTCCATTATTATTATTATCACCAGCTTGATGATGATGAAGAAGAAGTTCTGGATTCACATTTTCCACAGCATTAGGAAACGCATCATTCATTGCAGCCATGTTGGAGTTGCACTGATCTGATATCTGATTCGGTAGCAAAAATGACGTCGTTGGCACCAGTTGCAGACCTTGAAATTCCAGACTTTCATGGGGGAAATTCGATGTGGGCATGAATTGCATCGAGCCTTGAAAGTTATTCATGCTTCCACTGACGCCGCCACCACCACCGGTCTGCGCCATCTGAAATGAACCAGAATCGCCACTGTCTGCTGTGGCTACACCTGTACCTCCACCATTCCCGGAGGTCAGCATCCACAATGTGCTACTGTCATTTCCGCTGCTGGGTGCCTCCCACATGGGGGTGGTGGGGATGAGAAAGTTGGTGGGTGGACGAAGAAGGTTCAAACTCGAAGGTCCAGCATTTGGCAGTAGCTGTTGTGGTTGCTTCTGCAATCGCAAGTCATTTAATGCCATGGAAGAATAACTCTGATCACTACCTAGGCATTGACTTCGTTCTTGGTTGGCGTATTCTTTGGAAAAATCTTCTCGTACACGTTTTCTCATATAACTCTCAGTCGGTTCATCGCTGTCTTCTGCTCCGGCAGCGGTGTCACCAGGAAGCTCTCCTGAAATTTGACCGGCATTCAATAGATTAAGCTGATGGTACTCTTGTTGTTGCTGAGGCTGATGCTGAAGCTGATTCTGCAACCCTAACAAAGTTGAATGCGGAAACGGATCTTCGTAAGGTTGATGATGGTAGTGACCAGAGGGAGTTAGAGCTGGTAGAGCTCCATGAAATGTATGAGGAGCGGACCTCGACGGCGGAGCCAAGATGGTGGAAGAAGAACCACTACTACAATGCGACACGTTGATTGTTGTTGAGAAGTTTGCTGCCCTCGTGCCGGTGCCAGTGGCGGCAATGATGGACGGTTCCGCCTGTTGCAGCAGCCACTCGATCGTCTCTCCGTCGGACTTATGGCCCAGCTCTCTGGTTAACTGAAAAACCCTAGCCGCACAAGCTGCTGGTATTCGAATCCTCCGTCCTCGACCATCCACCTTGATGTGTCTGTCCTTGGTTTTCGGCGGCGGCGGAGGCGGGTTTGGCACAGCTACAACATCCATCACCGGCGCCGGCGCTGTAGAAACCGACAACTGTTGCTGAACTTGCTGTTGCGTCCTGATCGAATCGAGCACAACCCCAGATCGTACAGATGAATAATGTGGATGATCAGATCCAGGGACCATGTCAAGCGGCGCAACAACTAGAGGAACCAGAGCCGAAGAAGAAGAAGAAGAAGGTGGCGGTGGTGACAAAGAAGGAGTTGTTGTTGTTGTTAATGCAGCAACAACACCACCAACTAGGCCAGCTTGGAAAGAGGTGGGTCCCACATTGATGAAACACGAGGGACCTGATGATTCTCCTCCGCCGCCTCCTCCATTGAAAGGGACCACAACCTGCGACGAAGCTAAGTGTAACTGATTATGCTGCTGTCGCTGATAGTGTTGGTGCTGACGATGCTGTTGACGTTGACGGTGGTGGTTGGGATTGATGCCTCTGGGTTCTGATACTTCCATTTAGGTGACAGGGAAGTTAATAATGGGGGGCTAGAGAGAGGGAGGGAGGGAGGGGGAGGAGTTTCTGTGGACTTCGATTAACTTGGGTGTCTTGCTCTATTTTTCAGACCGAGTGACAGAAATCGAAGGAGAAAGGAAGAATTGGGGAAGAAGTAAATTTATCACGGGGGGAGAGAGAGAGTTGGAAAGAGACTTAGAGAGGAGAGAGAGAGCTAAGTAGTGAGAGAAGGCCTCTCTTGGGGGTATATAGTGAAGGAAATAATAATAATATTTGTGAATTGTTGCTTGTAGCTATACTCTATCCATTTTATTTAGGGTGTGTTTGGGAATTCTGTTAGGAAAAATGAATTTACAAATTTTAAAGTATTTTGTAGATTTTAAAATGGTTTTACAGTTTTCAAAATGATTTTTATAGATTTCGAGATGATTTTGTCTCAACTTGCGTGTACCGTTAGAAAAACGGTGTTCCCAAACAAGCCCTAATCAAATTAATGACAACTGAAAATTGGGAGAAGTCTGCATTAAAAAATTTTATTGATGAAAAATCACTAATAAATGTTTACATATAGAAAGTATTAGTACACTGCAAATTCTATATAAATAAAGTATCACTACTCTGATTGAGGTCCGTCTGCTCACTAATAAAATTTTCAATTAGGGACTCTTCGCCAAATTTTCCTCAAGAGAGCACTTGATTTAGTTTATTTAATTAAAAATAATTATAATTTTCATAAGGAAAATAATTAGTCCAAGTTACTTATATTCATTATGTTAAATTATTTAATCAAATGTAGACATGTATTTTATTTTTAAAATATTATCATTTAAATATAAGCGCATATAAATAAATTATGACTCATGCTTATATGTTTGATTGGAGAACTTGAAATGGCGAATATAAATAATTTGATGTAAGTGCTTCTAAGAAACGTGTGGATTTGTTCAAAAATGTTGTTCTTTTAGTACTAAAGATAGGTTTAAGTATTTATTTAATTTTATTTACAATTCAAGTATATTTTTTTAAATGAAATGTTGCTCAGCAATGAAGCTGTAATAAATAAAAACTGGTGTGGGCATTTTAGAGGGAAAGGATAAGGGTGGATAGAGAAATAAATGGGATTAGGATGCATTTCAATGTTTCATTAATTTGCAAAAAGACAATAAAATTAATTTAAAAAATCAATAATTTTTCTTTTTTGCCCCCATAAATGCCATCTCCTAACTCTTCTCTCTGCAGTAGGATTGTAAAAAAAGGAACACAGAAAGTGTGAGAAAAGGCAGAAAAAATGAGTACCAAACAGTGTGAAGCATAAGGTAAAGGAATCTTTAAAAAAAATATATCTTTTTTATAACATATTTTTTGTTTAATTTTTAATGACTAGTTCTTCAAAAAAAAATCTATAAATACCATAAAAATTAAATTTATTAGTGCAAGCATTAAGTGAAGAACATATCTGAGCATTCATTTCCAACATTAAAAGTTGTAGCTCTATACTCTCTTTATTTTAAGTTTCAAAAGTTGATATCTACACTTTTAGTGAGCTTTTAAAGCATTCCTTTCTTTCCTTCTTATGAGAATTAACTGGGTTTGCTAAGTCAATCCATGAATGAAATCAAAACTAAGATTGTAATTGTAAAATGGTTAAGTGCCCAATTTTGAAACTTGCCAAAGTTTAGTGAAAATCTTAAGAGGTTCAGTAGCTGGATTTGGTGATACTGTTTCTCTTACCGCTGTTTGGTATGAGGGATTTGGAGTCCCGAGGGGATTTTTTTTGTGATTTGTTGAATCTAAAAAGTGGTTTATAGAATTTTAACAAAGTGTATGATTCGGGATGCTCTGGATATTGCTCATTAAGGAATAAAAGGAGTGAAGGAGAACAAAGTGAAATACGAACACTTTTGCAGAGGAGATATGTCTGTTTGGGAACACAGTAAAGAAGTACTTTTACGCATGTCGAGGTAAATATATGGAGGGGATTATCTCATTTTACGGAAAAACAATGTTGAATGTATTTTTGAAAGTATATAAGCGTTTCAAAACAACCACATAATCAAATATATATATATATTCAAAATTGTGAATTAATAATTGTGTTCTTAGGAGTTGTTTGATACGAGTAATTTGGAGGGAAGGCAGGAGGATGGAAATTTTATGATTAAGTCGGTAGAAAAAAAGGAGAGGTGGGGTTAAAATTTAATTAATTTTCCTTAGACTTTTATCGTCTTACATCTTTTTCTTTTTTAAAATTTTATAAAACCCTACTTCTCCAACTTTTTTAAATTTAACTTACAAAATTTTTTCTTCCCTTCAAATCCCTCAAGCCAAACAACCCTTAGCAAAAGTTACGTACACTCATAAGGAGCAGGTTAAAAAGATTACGAGAGCTCTACTAACTTAAAATTGACTTTTTATTAGGATAAGAAAACTAAATAAATTACGTAAAAGTATTTATTCTCTCTTTCATTAGATAATACATGACAAATTAATTTAGATAAAAATGATAACTATAAATAATTTAATGTGATTTACTTGCCTTCTTAATCTTTTCAACAAAATCAAAAGTCATCTGACTAATATATCAAGGGAAAATTTACCATCAGGTCACAGCAAGAAAATTAATGAATAAAATGTCTTAAAGATTGGTAAAATTACCATCAGATTCCAGCAAGATTGACAAAAATATCATCAGGTCACAACTGCTAAGATTGTTAATGAATGCAACAACTGTTGTTAATATAACTTTTGGGGTTGTTAATGATAATTGTATGTCAAACTCTAAGGTCTCAAGGGTCCCAAATGTTGAAGTTGTTAACTGAAGTAACGATTATTGTTAATATAGCTTCTAATATTGTTAATGACAAACTCTGAGGTTCTAAGAGACCTTTTTATGATTTATTCCCCAGTATTTGTCATTAACAACCTCATCAACCGTCAATAATAACCGCACTAGCTATCATTAACAACATTTGGAACCTGATGACAATTTTGTCAATCTCATTGGGACCTTATGGTAATTTTATCAATATTTAAAACATTTTCTTCATTAATTGTTTTTGTTGGGACCTGAAGGTAAATTTTCTAAAAAGGAAATGAATACCGCAAAGATCATATTCATAACCATATAAACAACCCGAGCAGTTTCAATGAACTCAGTTGTTGCATTATTTAATCGCTTTGCCTTACAGATGTGTGTGGTGCTTCAGATACACGTACGTATTAATGCATTAATGTGTATACTTCAACTCAGTCAAACTGAACAAACATAATAAATAACCTTTATAGGCAATAATCAATATTGTAAATGTTAAATTTATGACACTATAAATATTTTATGTATCAGATTTCATGATGCTTTAATGGTTGTCCATTTTTTTGTCCTCTTATTATTTTTCTATCATTTTAAAAAAGTTACAAATCCTACTGCACTTGGTATTATGTACTTAATCAACCCAAATTTAAATACGATTGAGCTCAATTGGAAAGCTTTTTTTTTTCCAACATGATTTATTTTTTAAAGATTCAAACCGTTGAGCCCATTTAAATAGAATGGGACGAGAGTAATTTTAGGTTAAAAAGTTAAGTGTAGGTAGAGTTAAGAAAATGTCTGATCGAGTGAATGCAAGTCTCTTGTGTGATAATCCTTGTCTGATTGTAATGTTCTTCATGAAGCAATATTATTGTTCCTTCATTCACTTGCTTTCCTTATTATTCTCTGCTTTTGGTTTGCTGAGGATTTGGTTGTTTGATCTCATGAATTTCCTTTGCAGAGCCTGATATTCTTAGAGAAGTGAAGCAGAAGCTTGATCTTGGATCAGTGAAGTTTGAGGTAAGTTATATATCTCCGATAAAAGCTTCACTGGGAGAAATCCTTTTGAAAGATTCAATCATGTGGTGCAGAGTTGGGGAGGAAAAGTCATCATCAAAGTTCTTATTACCTAATAGCAATGACATCAAATTTATGCATAAATTTTTTTCCGCATGAAAATGTGTTGTGATTATGCCTATCTATCACTTTCAAAAGATCCAATAGGCAGTAGTGTGTGATCACTTATGGGAAATACATAAATGTTGCGAACCTCGTACGGTTAAAGATAATTAATGGTGAAATTGGCAGCTTCGAAAGCACCTGTATGGCTGTATCCTTGCATTTTTTTCTTAGTTTTATAAATTTCATGGATGACATATTAGTATGTAAAAGTCATGATGCTTCAAGTATTTGTTATGTTTTTAAATTTGTTAATTACTATTTGTGAATTGTTTATTGTTATTTGTTAATTGTTCTACAGAAACGAGTCGTAACATTAGTACAGAAAAAAAGGGATGTTGATTGTTCTCTCAGATTTCCATTTTTGAATTGGTGTAGGAAAAAACAGGCTGCCTGTTAACCCATCTAAACCCGGTGGGTTTCAGAGCAGCCCGTTTAGGTTGGGCTCAAACAGGCTGCAACCAGATTCGAGCACATAACTATAAATAGGTGGGCCACGGGTTGGCCATCAGCTAGTCCGACCCACCGTTGCTCTGCCCTAAGTGAATGTATCCATTTCCTGACATAGTCACATGTATCCAAAGTTTTATATTACCTTTAAATCTTAATATAAGATTCTGTTGACTAATTTAAAGAGATTGAGGAAGCTAAATAAGTTACTTTAATATTCATATATGACCTACCGTTTTTCTCCAAACTAATTTTTCTCCCGTAGGTTCTGGAGTATGATTTAGATAATTAATTTACACATGTAAATAGATTAATCAAGTTAACTATTTGTAATAAATGTGATATTTGTTTTTATTTCCCAATATATATACCATTTTTAATCATTTGCCAAAAACTACTTCATATAAAAATTACATTTAATATATGTAACTAATTGGGATAACTTGGAGAAAATGATATAAATTTAAGAGATAAATAGTTTAAGATATTATATTTAGAAGTAAATTAAAGTAAATTTTCCAACTAGCTTATATATATTTAGAATCGAATAGAGTATTTTTTTTAAGCAATCAAACCCAAAAGTTTTTTCAATGAAGACGCTCCTGTGGATAAACATCTATTATTTACGTTGTTTATATATATATATATTTAATTTTTGTTAACAAGTTTCTAGCTTTCCCTAATAACTTATTATTGTTGCAAGTTAATTATTGTCATAACTTATGTTTCATCTCTTGGGACAAGATTTATTATTTTCAGAAGGGTTAAGTAGCATTTTTGCCACGAAAGTATACACGTTGGAGCACTGTGCGTCCAGAAGTTTTCTTGGGACTAGATTTGCCATGAAGTTTGTAAAACGCAGAATTTTTCACCTGGACCAACAAAAGCTGTGATGGTCGTTTACCAAATGAGATACGCGGTCACTTGAGCCTCCACGACATTTAACTTTCTAAACATTTATCAATTCTTATGTGCGGTTTAACAAGTTATATAGAGGCTCATTCGAATGAGAGATAGGTCTCATTCGGATGACAAACCTCAAAACTGTTTAAACCGAACATAATAAAAATAGTTTAGAAAGTGATCTTTCTAAACCGTTTTATCATTTATGGTTTAGAAAGTGCCAATGCTGCACTTATTCCGATTAGAACTACCAATCATTTGAATGAAGATGTCCAAATGTGTACATTGTCAAAGACGAGTGACTCATTCGAATTACACTTTTTACACCGTTGTTAGCAAATACGATTTATAAAGTGATATGTTGCAGACATTCAATTGAGGAGTAAAGCTTAGTCGAATGAAGCAGTCCAAATTTGTACATCGACGGTGATGAGCAAAAGTTAGTCAATCGAATGAGTAGTAGACCTGATTCTAAAATGACATTCTAAACTGTTGTTATCAAATACGGTTAAAGTGAAGACGCTGCACTCATTCAAATGTGTTGTAAGCCTCATTCGAATGAAGGGGTCCAAATTTGAACCTCGGCTAAATGAAGTTAGAATGACTCAATTGAATGAGTTCTAGACCTGATTTGAATAAGACTTTCTAAACTGTTGTTTTCATGAAGACGCTGCACCCATTCAAATCCGTCTTTCTAATGAAGGAGTCCAAATTTGACCCTCAACGAAATGAAGTTAGAGTGACTCTATCGAATGAGTAGTAGACCTGATTTTAATAAGAAGTTCTAAAACATGATTACAAGTGCAGTTCAGAAAGTGAAGACACTGCACCCATTCAAATGCGATGTATCCTTCATTCAAATGAAGGAGTCAAAATTTGACCCTCGGTGAAATGAAGTTAGAGTGACTCAATCGAATGAGTGGTAGACGTGATTTGAATAAGACCCCAACTGAGATGAGTGAGAGTGACTCAATTAAATGGGTGCTAGACCTGGTTAGAGTATGACTTTCTAAGCCGTTGTTTTCAAATACGGTTTAAAAAGTGAATATGATGCATTCATTCGAATTATCTATATCTTTTACTCAAATGAAGGAGTCCAAGTTTGTACCTCAATATAGATGAATCTCTCATTCGAATTATTTATGACGCATTCGAATGAGATGTGAGTCAACTTTCTACACCGCACATAAGAAGGACGATTTAGAATGTTAATTTTCTAAACCCTACAAAGAAGCTACGGTTTAGAATTGAAACATTATAAAGGTGATATTATCATTTGAATGATATTTTTAGCATTGGAATGAGAAGTAATTGAGTGAACTTTCTACACTACACATAAGAAGTACGTTTTAGAATGTTAACTTTGTAAATCGTACAAATAATCTACAGTTTAGAAGTTTAACGTTATAAAGGTGAACATGACAGGTGGCATTATTTCTACGTGTCATCCTACAAGTTATCATCCATATAAGGGAAATGAGTTAATTGCTGAATTGTGTGCTATCATACATGCAGTAGTCCATGGTAGGGATACAGTGATCAGAGGATAGTTGTACCCGTAAAAGCAACATCAGAGAGATTGGTCTGAGGTATCTCTCAAAACTTCATTTCCCACTATGATCTTTGTTTATCGGTGATTGTATTGTAAGACGGTTTTATTTTGAGTAATAGTTAACGTAGGATTAAGGTTTAATGGAGTCTGGTGGTGATAGCGCTGTCGTACTTGGGAAAGAGGTTTGATGATGACTTGGACTTTATAGAGAGTTTAAGAGTTGAGCTTGATTGTTCAAGCAATTTCACTGTCGAGTTTGGTGAGAAGGAAGTAGAAGTGGAAATCGGTATGGTAGGTCATGATGATGGAGAAAATGATGAATATAGTGACAATAGTGAGGATCTGAACAGTAAAGGGAGTAGTGGTGAGTGTGACAATAGTGTTAGTGAGGGTCATGATGACAGTGATGATGAAGATGATCATGCAAACCCCACAGGTGAGTTGGTGTCGACAGATGTTGGTGATAATGGTAGTGAGCATAAAGATCATGAGTTTGGCATTTCTGACATTAATGGACCTCCAAGAGAAGTGAAGGTCCAACAAGATACTATTGTGTCTTTTTCATGGTGGTGAGACATTTGCAAATAAAAATGAGCTTGTTTGTGCAATAGATGATTATAACATACAAGGAGGAGTGAAGGTAAGGCTTGTTAAAAGTGAGCCATGGAGAGTTCAGGCCAAATGTCAAAAGAGATGCTCATTTGTCCTATATGCTTCCAAAGATGGTCAAATCTGGGGCTGGTAGTTAAGACTTTATTATTAGAGCATAGTTGTAGTAGGGTTTTTAAGAATCCTAGGGCTCAATGAAGTGGTTGGTAGCGTATTTCAGGAGGAAGATTTAAGAGAGGTCGGAATATAAAGTTGCAAACATGAAGAAAGATGTGGAGATTGACTTGAAACTGAATGTGAGCAAATACAAGTGTAAGAGGGCAAAGAGGCTAATTATGAGAGAGTTGGAAGGGGTTATATTGATAAGTTCAATAATTTGGAAGCGTATTGCAATGAGCTGAAGATCTCTAATCCTAGATCTGATGTATCAATCCAGTTGATCAAAGAGATACTTGAAAATGGCAAAAGGGTGTTCAGTAGATTGTATTTATGCTTCCATGATTTAAAGGTAACAAGATTATTAACTTTTATGTGTTAATACTTTGTAAATTATGAACTTACCAAATAAGTTTTTATGATATTTTTCCAACCTATTAATCATAGATTGGGTGGAAGACAGGCTGCAGACACATTATTGGGTAAATGAGACTTTGCTCAAAGGAAACGCTCGAGGCATTTTGCTAACAGCTATCGAACTTGATGCAGATGATTCCCTATTTCCAATAGCTATGTGGAAAACACTCAACTGGAGGTGGTTTCTCAATGGTTGGAGAGATCTTTAGATCTGGAAAATGGGTAGTTTATTACTGTTTAGTCTGACATGAAAAAGGTTTGTTTTATTGTGCAGTTCAAGAATTTTATAATTGACCTTTCAAATGTTAATTGCAATTTATGGGTTATATATGTATAGGATTTGCACGTAGTGTCAGAGATGTTATCAGGGGTTGAGCATAGACTATGTGCTAGGCACATATATGGTAATTGGGGTAAAAGATGGAAGGAAAATGAGTTAAAGAAGAAGTTCTTCTCATGTGTTTGGAGCACCTTTGAAGAACAATTTAAGGATAACTTGAAAGCCATGTGATCACTGATCAGTAAGTAGAAAAGCAGTAGAAGCAGCAATTTCATATCCACCAAAGTGTTGGGTAAGAGCCTATTTCAACAGCAGATGTTTGTCATGGATTGTATATAACAATTTAAGTGAGAGTTTTAATGCCTAGATTGATGGATTGAGGTATTTACCCATTATTTTAATGATTGATGGGATCATGATCAAATTCATGAGTAAGTGGGTAGACAGTGAAAAAATTTAAGTATGTGGAGGGGGAACTTTAACCCAAAGAGTGTTTCTTTATTTGAGGATAATAAGAAGTTGGCAATGGGCTGTAGGGTGTTCTATAATGGTGATGATGGGTATTTGGTAATTGAAAGGGATGATAGGCATATTGTGTTCATTAATAGGAAGTAGTGCACTTGTCGGATTTGGAACTTGACTAGCATACATTGTGAGCATGCAATATGTGCATTATATCATTCCAAAATAGATCAAGTTACACAAATATCTAGATTCTTCCATAAAGATACATATCTTCCTATAAAACAAAGTATCAACCTGTTAGGTAAAAAATTATGGGGCATTGAGAGGGTCCAGCCTATGGAGCCACCACCATTGTTTATCATGCTAGAAGACCTAGGAATACTAGGATCCAAACTAAAGAATATGTAAGAAGGCAGAAAATGGCAAAAGGACATGAGCCCATGCAAGTAATACAAGAATGTGGTGTTACATCATTTGATTTGCCTCCACCTCCACCTCCACCTGAGAAGTTGTCAAAAAGAGGATCTACATCAAAATATAGTATATGTCATCAAGTGGGACACAATCTAGTAACATGTAAATAAGCACAAACATTTGGTGGCACATGTGGAAAATGTAAAACTCCAATCAGTTGCTACATACCATCACAAGAACCTCAACAAACGTCAAGACCATGTGGTCGCACCATATATAACGTAAAAAAGTTACTTGTTACGTTTTGTTTTAATGAAATATTGGCAATCGACATTTGAAACTAATTTTTCTGTTCATTTTTGTAACCTAGAATAAGTTCAGTAGTTATTGATGAGGGAGCAGCTGAATATTCCATGCACCATGATGTCGATGTGGATACGAGATTTCCTATTTCAAATGAGAGAGAACTTAGGACAACTACCATCTGTAGGAATGACAGCCAAAACTCGTATCGTGCAATCCAATACCGTGGTGATGGATGTACATTCTTGATGCCGACTGATCTGCCATATTTACCTCTTGGTCTAATATGGCGAGGACAACCAGCTATCACAACATCATGTTTTTTGGTCGACCAAGATAATGTGACTGCATTAATTCAAAGAAATAAGTTACCACCAATGTGAGGATAGGACATGGACAAGTTATAGCGGAGTTATGCACCTATATTTTCAAATGTAAATTAATATGTGAAAGTTGATTGCCTCAACATTGGAGAAGATTAATTAAACATTAGTGTAATTTCAATGTCTGAAAGTGGAAATTTGTATATTGAATTGATACAGTACAGTGTAGAAAGTAAAAACAACAAGTCAGGATGGGGGAAGCATCATTTGGATGAGACTCACACTTCATTCGAATTAATATTACCATCCACAAAGTTTTAACATGGTCAAGATGAGCTACCCATTCGAATGAAAAGAGGGATACATTCGAATGATATGTCTGTGGCTTTATACACCGCACGGTGAAAGAACAGTTTAGAAAATCCCAATTCTAAACCGTAGAGGCGAGCAACGGTATAGAATGTCCATGTGCAAGGAGTGTTGAAGGTTTCAAGTTCATTCAAATGCAACATATGTTACCATCCGAAGGGTGCTATGGCTCACTAGAATGGTTTAGGAAGTTATCTTTCTAAACCGTAGGTATAACGTTCGGTATAGAAAGTCTAACATTCTCCATTCGAATGAGTACTAAGGTTCATTCGAATGGGTATGCCTATTCAAAAGTCAAACTTTCTAAATCGTTTCTTACCTACGATTTACAAAGGTATCTAACTAAACCGTAGGTATTTCTTACGGTGGAGAATGTCTAACCTGCCACATTCGAATGGGTGATATGGCTCATTTGTATGGGTACGCCTATTCAAAATTCCTACTTTCTAACCCGTTTGCTTACTTGCGGTTTAGAAAGTTATATTTCTAAACCATAGGTATAAAGTTTGGTGTAGAAAGTCTAACCTTCTCCCTTCGAATAAGTACAAAGGCTCATTCGAATGAAAACACATCTTCAGCAGTCAAGCTTTCTAAACCATTTATCTTACCTATGGTTTACAAAGTTATCTTTCTAAACCATATATATCTTTTACAGTGTAGAATGTCTAATCTACTACATTCGAATGGGTGATGTGGCCCATTCGAATGGAAATGCATTTTTAGAAGTCAAACTTTCCAAACCGTTTGTCTTTATGGTGTAGAATGTCTAACCTTCTACATTTGAATGATTATTTTGTGTCATTTGCATGGAGCCCTCATTTGCAAGAATAATTGGAAGTTAAAACGTTGCTTCATGCTCATTCAAATGAATGCATATCAACTTTGTACACCGTGGTTCAAATGTATGGTTTAAATTTCCATCTTTCTAAACCGTTGCATGATCATACGGTTTAGAAAGTTAACTTTAAGTTAACTTTCTATGTCGTTCTTTTTTTTATGCGATGTAGAAAGTCTGATCCTATCATATTAAATGCGTCGTCCAGTTGCATTAAATGCGTTGTTCAGTCTTCGTTCTCACTTTACTGCTATTTTCACTTACGAAATCGTCCTTCATGTGACATACCTTTTAGTAACCTTCTCTTCTGTTTCCTTGCGTCAGATAAATATTTTTGTAAGCTTCTCTTCTTTGTCCTTACTCTTTGTTCTCATATTTGCATATTAACATGGTAGAACAAACTAGCCAAAGTGACAGTAACAGCTGCCCTACCTAGATGTCTTCTGGTAGGAGTGGAACCTCATTGAAGAACCTATCCAAAGAACGGAAGGAAGGGAACAAGATAGCGATAGAATATGACAGCTATTAGAAACCTGTCGGACCTAACGCCACCAAGTATATTAGTTATGTTGCCCTCCTAGCGCGAACCAAGGCAAGCATCCTGGAAGAAGAGTAGAGCAAAGTCCCATACCGTGTAAAGAACGATATGTGGGACACACTTCGGGTATAAAAAGTTTTACATTCACCTTGCAAGTATTTATATCATGTTCTTACTAAAAGGTTGAAGTGTAACCATTGCAGGCTATGTATGATGTACCTGACGATGCTACCTTGAAGAAGAAGACATTGTCACTCTGCTGCACCAGGTGGAGAGCTTTCAAAACACACCTGGCTCGTACATATGTACATGCTTCGGTTAAATCTGGTGAACCTCACCCCACTCCTTGCACTAAGTATCCTTCATTGATGATGACACTTGGCAAGAATTTTGTAAACTTTGGATCACTCCACAAGCTATGGTAAGTTCAATTTATGTCAACCTTTATTTCACCTCTTTTGTCAAGCAACGACTTATTGTCTTTATGTTTAACCATTTCATAAACATTAATCCAGGCTAAAAGGGATAAATTTAGCGATATTGGTCGGAAGAATGACTGCCCTCACACAATGTCTCGGGATGGCTACGCAAAGGCCGAAAAAGAGATTATGGAGGCCAAGAGGATGAGGTTAGAGGAACAGTATCAATCCGACCCTGCTACCATCATCACTCCACCTTCTCCCATATGTCGAGAAGATTGCTGGAAGTATGCCCACTAAAAGAAAAGTGGGCAATGCACAAGCAAACATGCTTAAATAATTGTTGAAAACATCGTAAATGCGAAAATTATTTACTTTATTCACATGAGTACATGAGATCTTATTCTATACTATAGATGACACAGGATATACTTAAACAGCAAGAAGCAGCCGGGACCTTCATGCCCTACTGAAGGAACAATGTTTTGACAGCTGCTATGGGCAAACCTAATTGTCCTGGTCGACTGAGGGGTATAGGACGCGATTTGGGCTTAAGAGACGTCTTTGGACCACCTGCTTTTGCCCGAAGTATAATGAAAAAGGAGGAATTGGATTCTCTATTGGCTACCGTGAAGACAAAGGTGAGGGCAGAGGCAGAAGCGATGTTCGAGGTGAAGTTTGAAGCTTGACTAAGCCAAGTGAAGGCAGAGGCGAGGGCAGAGGTAGAAGCGGCATTCGAGGCGAAGTTTGAAGCTCGACTGAGCCAGATGATGGACGAAATGGTGACATCATCTTATGACACATTTGAATGAGAAGTTATTGGGATTAATCATCAATGAGTAGAAAGAGCCTTTCTAAACCACACATACGAAATTTGGTTTAGAAGGAGATCTTTCTAAACTGTAGTTCAATAACAACGGTTTAGAAAGTATCATTGTAATATATACCTTACTTTATAGTGTAGAAAGTCCTCTTCATGCATTCAGGCTGGGGTATGCATTCGAATTATCCTTATCCTTCATTAGAATGAAAACATTTTTAATCCTTGATTCCTGTAGATGAGGCATTTATTCAAATAAAGGAATTATGTCATTTGAATGAGTAAAAAGAGACTTTGTAGATCGCATATGACTGAATTTAATTGATTCTTTCCATTGTAGTTTTTAATTGTGTATTTTATGTATATGTAATACAAAGTTTAATTGATTGTTTCCATTGAAGTGTTTGATTATTTTATGCATATGCCATCTTCCTTGTTACTGTAGATTTTTTTTTTGCTAAAGGATCATTAGTTAACAAGACAATCATACAAAGAAGCAACAAATGTATTACAGACCAAAAAATGACTAAACCATAATAAAATACCTACACCCATCCATATCCCTTTAACACAAAAGCCCCATAACACCCACCACACTACCCTGGATGAAACACCACATGCCTCACGTCATCATCGAGCAAGCATTGTAACTGAAGAGGGGGTCGGAATACCCAAGTACTTGGACAAGACCCACCTAACGAAGCCTTAGTAACCCAGTTGGTCACTAAATTAGCTTAACGAGGAATCCAAACACAGGAAGGGTTCCTAATAGACTTCCTTGACTCCTACAAATGTTCAAGGATTACTTCACACCTCCAATCAATAGAACCTCACTAAATAGCATTGAAACTGAAAAATAAGCAATTATTGAATCCTTGAGGGGTTAGTGGAATATGGTAAATAACCTAGATGAAATACAACAAAACTGGGAAAGACGCAATTGTTGAATCTTTGACTGGCCAATGGAATATGATGAACAAGCCGTATGGGAAAGAAGCAATTGATGAACATTCACTGGGCACCATTGATGACGACGACACTGAAGAACAGGAAGAAACATCACATTGGCAATGAATAATCGATAAAACATCAAGGATTCATCAATTGCTTCTTCCCAGTCTCATGTTTCTTCCTCTCTGCAGCGCCAACATCGTGAGTGCTGTGGAGAACCAAATACAACTTCTTCGGATGGGGGTAGTCTCTCATGGATTTTAAACGGATTCGGTGGAGGAACATCATGTTGAAGTTTATGACCACTAGGATTTGGAAAGGATATCAAGGTTTTTAAAGCATTAGGAGTTGAAGGGTTGTTCTTCGAAATTTAAATGTTCAAGAGAAGGAATCAATGAGTCCTATGGCCCAATTGTAATGAAGGCAGCTAGACCGTTCATTTCCTAACCCGTTGTTTCAAATTGTAGTTTAGAAAGTTCACTTTTTAAATCATATATTGTCCATATCGTGTAGAAAGTATCTCTGACCTCAATCGAATGACCCTTATTTAAATTCGAGTGAATGACATATTTGTGAACTTTCTAAACCGTTGTTATCAACCACGGTTTAGGAAGTTCACTTTCTAAACCATTTTTCCTAAATACGGTGTAGAAGACAAACTTTAAAATCATTCGAATGAGCCTTATTTATATTTGAATGAACGTAATTCAAACGGTGTACAATGGATATGCCATTCAAATTGAGTTGGCCTCATTTGATGAGAAATATAACATTCTAGACCTGCATATGCTTGCTTTATAGACCGTATTGCTTATATGCAGTGCAGAAGGTCCATGTTCCCCAATGGAATATGCCCAGTGCCTCATCCGAATGCATACTGAGCCTGTGTATAATTGTTGTTAATGAACCCCTTGTAATTGTTGGTAAATTTACACCTATATTAATTATTGTGCCAAATTGTATAATTTATTGTTAATCAACCCCTTGTAATAGGTTAACAATTGTGCTTTGTTCCATA
>JANTPZ010013588.1:0-15880 GCA_025593235.1 Vachellia pachyceras
TCCAGAATCAACTTTGAACATCCAAATGAAGCTTAGATGAATGGTAACTCAATGTATGATAATAAATCATCTATTTAAAAACATTTTAACATCCAAAATGAGTTATTTAACCAAATCATCCTCCAATTAAATGAATGCACAAATAATCACTAACCAATATGCATTGTAAAATCATTATGCATGGTAAATATGCAATATGAAAACTTTTTGCATTGTAAAAACATTTTACTCTTATTTGACATCATCAAAACCAATCATATCTAACAAATTCCATAAACACTAATCTTGTTGAAAAAACATGGGCCCTTTTTTATGTTGTAATATTTGAATTATGAAAAAAACAACGCAATTTAACGAATCCTAATTAAAAACTGAGTCACAGTGGATGTTTCCATTCAAATCTAAGAGGGTTAAATCTTTAATTCCTTAAACTCTAATCTTGTTGAAAAAATTTGGTCCCTTTTTTATGTTCAAATATTTGAATTTTGAAAAAAACAACACCGTTTCAGGAATCCCAATTAAAAACTGAGACACATTGGAGGTTTCCATTCAAATCTAACAGAGTTAAATGATTAATTCTTTAAACGCTAATCTTGTTGAAAAAATATGGCCCCTTTTTTATGTGAAATATTTGAATTTTCAAAAAAAACAACCCGGTTTAAGGAATCCTAATTAAAAACTCAGTCATAGTGAATGTTTCCATTCAATTCTAATAGAGTTAAATCTTTAATTCCTTAAACTCTAAACTTGTTGAAAAAATATGGGCCCTTTTATATATTGAAATATTTGAAGTTTGAAAAAAACAACATGGTTTAAGGAATCCTAATTCCAAACAGAGTCACAGTTGATGTTTCCATTCAAATATAAGGGAGTTAAATCTTTAATTCCTTAAACACTAATCTTGTTGAAAAAATATGGTCCCTTTTTTATGTTCAAATATTTGAATTTTGAAAAAATACGGTTTCAGGAATCCTAATTAAAAACTGAGTCATAGTGGATATTTCCATTCAATTCTAATAGAGTTAAATCTTTAATTTCTTAAACACTAATTTTGTTGAAAAAATGTGGGCGCTTTTTCATGTTGAAATATTTGAAAAAAAAACACGATTTAAGGAATCCTAATTAAAAACTGAGTTACAGTGGATGTTTCCATTTAATTCTAATAGAGTTAAATGTTTAATTCCTTAAACACTAATCTTGTTGAAAAAATATGGCCCCTTTTTTGTGATGAAATCTTTGAATTTTGAAAAAAAAAGATTTAAGGAATCCTAATTAAAAAATGAGTTACAGCATATGTTTCCATTCAAATCTCAGTGAGTTAAATCTTTAATTCATTAAACACTAATCTTGTTGAATAAATATGGGCCCTTTTTTATGTTGAAATATTTGATTTATGAAAAAAAGCAACACGATTTAAGGAATCCTAATTAAAAACTGAGTCACAGTGGATGTTTCCATTCAAATTTAAGAGAGTTAAATCTTTAAATCCTTAAACTCTAATCTTGTTGAAAAAATGTGGGTCATTTTCTATGTTGAAATATTTGAATTTTGAAAAAAAAAACATGGTTTAAGGATTCCTAATTCCAAACTGAGTCAGAGTGGATGTTTCCATTCAAATATAAGAGAGTTAAATCTTTAATTCCTTAAACACTAATCTTTTTGAAAAAATATGGTCCCTTTTTTATGTTCAAATATTTGAATTTTGAAAAAAACAACACGGTTTCAGGAATCCTAATTAAAAACTGAGTCATAGTGGATGTTTCCATTCAAATCTAAGAGAGTTAAATGTTTAATTCCTTAAACACTAATTTTGTTGAAAAAATATGTGACCTTTTTTATGTGAAAGTATTTGAATTTTGGAAAAAAACAACACGCTTTAAGGAATCCTAATTAAAAACTGGGTCACAGTGGATGTTTTACATTTAATTCTAACAGAGTTAAATGTTTAGTTCTTCAGACACTATTCTGGTTGAAAAAATATGGCCCCTTTTTTATGTGAAATATTTGAATTTTAAAAAAAACACGGTTTCAAGAATCCTAATTAAAAACTGAGTCATAGTGGATGTTTTCATTCAATTCTAAGAGAGTTAAATGTTTAATTCCTTAAACACTAATTTTGTTGAAAAAATATGGGACCTTTTTTATGTGAAAGTATTTGAATTTTGAAAAAAACAACAACACACTTTAAGGAATCCTAATTAAAAACTGCGTCACAGTGGATGTTTTACATTCAATTCTAACAGAGTTAAATGTTTAATTCTTTAAACACTATCTTGTTGAAAAGATATGGCCCCTTTTTTATGTGAAATATTTGAATTTTAAAAAAAACACGGTTTCAGGAATCCTAATTGAAAACTGAGTCATAGTGGGTGTTTCCATTCAATTCTAATAGAGTTAAATCTTTAATTTCTTAAACACTAATCTTTTTTAAAAGTGTGGGCCCTTTTTTATGTTGAAATATTTGAATTTAAAAAAAAACAACACGATTTAAGGAATCCGAATTAAAAACTGAGTTCCAGTGGGTGTTTCCATTCAATTCTAATAAAATTAAATGTTTAATTCCTTAAACACTAATCTTGTTCAAAAAATATGGCCCCTTTTTCTATGTTGAAATATTTGACTTTTGAAAAAACAACACGATTTAAGGTATCCTAATTAAAAACTGAGTCACAGTGGATGTTTCCATTTAATTCTAATAGAGTTAAATGTTTAATTGCTTAAATACTAATCTTGTTGAAAAAATATGGCCCCTTTTTTGTGTTGAAATATTTGAATTTTGAAAAAAACACCACAGTTTCAGGAATCCTAATTAAAAACTGAGTCACAATGGATGCTTCCATTCAAATATAAAAGAGCTAAATATTTAATTCCTTAAAACTAATCTTGTTAAAAAAATACTGGCCATTTTTATGTTGAAATATTTGAATTTAGAAAAAAAATACGATTTAAGGAATTCTAATTAGAAACTGAGTCAAAGTGGATGCTTCTATTCAAATATAAGAGAGTTAAATCTTTATTTCCTTAATGTTAGGACAGGATTTGACCAAGAGGGGATGAATTGGTCTAATAAAGAATCTAGCACTTTTAAAAATATGAAGTTAGAAACAAAGTCACCAAGATAAGAGAAAGATGATGAACACAGAGATTTATCCTGGATCAGTCTCCTTGACCTACATCCAGTCCTTAGGGCACCCCCGAGATTTCCAAATCAACTATCAGTAGTATAACAGGCTTCATAAGCCTTTACAACATGGGAATCACTCACCCTTTCTCTTCACACTATAACAGAGTATGACACTCTGTTTTCTAACTCACTTTTAGCCCAATTTAATCACAGCCCCGTCCTTGAGTTTTTCACAAGTTTACAAAGTATTTTGGCCTCAGATAACTCTCTCAAAAGAGTAGTTGGCTAATAATGAAGCTAAGAAGGAATTAATGAAGGCTACAGAGAATGTAACAAATGCAGCTTTGAATGCTCAGGATCTTCGTTGTTATCTTCTCTGTATTGAATGATGGTTCTTTTATAATTGAGAAAGTCTTAAATGTTCGTTAGACTCCATTTACTATCCGTTACTCTCACCATCGACCATTCAGCTTCTTCATTAATGGCATTAAATGCTTCTGAGTCAGACGAGGTTGAAAGTTGCAGAAGAACGTTAAAGGCTATGTGTCTCGGATCATTCTTGCTTTTCTTTCCTCATTTAATTTTTCAAGCTTCTGCATTTATGAGAGTAGTTAGAATTCAAAAGTGTTGTTACACAAATAAGGAAAGTAGGTGTAAAGCATAGGTGAAGTGTGTCAAACACAAAGCTGTCAGAAAGAGAAAGAGAGACAGTGCTCGAGCATAAGGATTTTGATGCTCGAGTGTTGCTCAAAATATTTCAAAGAAACGTTCAGTGCTTTGATGTAGTGCTCGAGTATTATATGAAAGTGTTTTGAAAAGAGTCAAATACTCGGTACTAAATCTCAGTGCTTGAGTACTGATAATGCTTCCTAGGAATACTCGAGTATTCTGTGCAAGTGTTGGAAAATATAAATTTTGGAACTTCACAATACTGGAGTGCTGAATCATTGTGCTCGAGTGTTAGCTATGCTGGAAGTGAGCATATTATTAGAGAGTATTGGTGAACAGTGAAAGTTTTCAGCATGATTCTCGAGCATTGAAAGCTAGTGCTCGAGTGTTTACAGTGATGGCTTTCAGTGAAGTGAGTTAGGTCACAACACTCAAGTGCTATTAATCTGTGCTCGAGTGTTGGCTCTGCTGGAAGCTATTACTTGAAGAATTACTTGACAGCACTGACAAAAAGCTTAACACTCGAGGACTGCATTTGCAGTGCTCGAGCATTGGCTATGCTGTCAGCCAATGCTGGAAGTATTCACTCAGAGCATAGTTTAAAACTTCTTTTCAAAGACACAGTGCTCAAGTACTATATTCCAATACTCGAGTATTGACAACACTTCATGTAAATACTTGGAGTATTTCCTGGAAGCACTAAATTTTCTTAAGTTCAAAACATGCAGTGCTCGAGTATTGAATTCCAATGCTCGAGTACTGTCAATACTTTGACAAAAACATTTGAGTACTTTCATGAAGCACTGATTCAATAATCAAAACATGTGATTCAAAAATCATTTTGCAATCTCTTAACACAATTTTGTTATCATCAAAACAATGTATCAACATTCTCCCCCTTTTTGATGATGACAAAACCATGAATCAGAATTTTGAGATTGAAATAAAAACCAGAGATCATAAAAACAGATTAGGCATAATGGTAAGCATGATATCTTGAAATAACTTCACATAAACTGAATCATCATAGTCAAATGTACTTAACAAGAGTACAAAAGCAGTTAAAAATGAAATTACAAATAAGATTATTCCAAAAGACATAGAAACAAGACAGACGCAAAAGCACTACAGATTCTAATTTCTTCTCCCCCTTTTTATCATCAACAATAAGGGTCAGTGAGAGGGAGAGGGTGGAACATCAGGGGTGGGTGGAGGGGCATCAAGCTGAGGATCAACACTGATGGGTTGAGGTGCAACAGAGGGAATGGTGGATCAAAGGGAGGTGGTGAAGGTTCTTGAGGAGCAGGTGCAGGCTGAGGATTAGGATGGAGAAAAGATGAAGAAAAGTCTATCATGGCAAGCACTGCTTCAGGGGAAGGATCCTCAGGTAAGTGTGCTGGAGGAGGAGGAGGAGGAGCAGAAGTAGAGGCTTAAGACTCTTTAATGAATTCCTCAATTGAAAGCACCCTACTATCCAACCCAGTCACCTTGCTCTCTAAACCATCAAGTTTCTCCAAAATATCAGCCTTGAAATGTGAAAGATCCTCATTCATTTTTGAGACTGCAGTTTCCAGAGTCTTGCCAATGAAATAATCATTTGTAGCCTTCAGACTGGTGCTCATCTATTCCTGTGACTGAGTTTTGATGTGGTTTACAAAAACGTCAGTCATTTTCCCAAATTCAGTTTCCATATACTGTTGAATGGCAGCATGAGCAAATGAGGGGGCTGTTGAAGGCCTCAGGGGGGCAGAGGATTGAGCTTCATCTTAGGCCTGTGAAGCAGCAGATGTAGTCCGTCTCTTTCTCTTTTTGGGCTGAACTTGTGGATGCTGAATATCAATGTTCATTCTACGAAGATGAGCTTCTCCAAATAGAGTTGGTTCAACCACTTTATCCAATATGTGCCAAATCTTAAGACTTTTCAGAATGAAGGATTCCAGAGAAGGATAAGGCATAGTCATTCTTTTTGATCCTGAGTGCACAAATCTCCACATTTCATCAAATACCATTTCACCTACATTTCTCTTTTCTTTCTTCATTATCCTTGCCATATTTCTATAGTCTGTGTAAGCAAAATGAGTGTAACTACCACTTTTATTCCTATACATCTAGAATAGATGTAGTGAATGTCTCTTTGCAAGAGTGGCATAGCAGAAGGCTCAAAAGCAAGAATACCAGTAAAAGACTCTCCAGGTCTCAGCAAGTCAAAAATTTCATCCTCAGTCAAGGTAGATAAAGTTTCATCAAATTCAGTAGTACCAAGAAATCCATTCAATGTCTCTAAAGTAATAGAAATTTCTTTGCCCCTCATCTTTGTGACCATTGAATAAGAAATAGTTTCTCCATCTTCATTGGTCACAGAGGTGGAGTACGTATTGTTGTAAAAGATTCTAATTATCTCAGGGCAGAAATTATCTTTAATTTGAATCAAGGACTTGTAATAACTAAGAAATTCAGACACTTTGAACCCCATCAAATCCACTTCCTTAACATCCACATACACAGCAGGGATAAAGGCCTATTTTTCAACTTATCCTCATAGGAAGATGGGTTAGAAATAAATACCGAGGTAGTGTTGAACCCTTCTGGTGCCTTTGGAAGTTCATTCCCCTTTTTCTTCCCTTTTCCTTTTCTTTTTGGTGCTGCCTTTGAAGTAGTAGCAACAGTCTATGGAGTGGTTCCTTCACTCTCAGTTTCTGAGTTAGTGGCAGCAGTTTGAGTGGGCACAGACTGAGAGGTTGTAATCAGAAGACCCTTCCCTTTTCTTTCAGGATGGATTTTGGTTGGCCAGCACTAGATTTTTGTGAAACAGGTGCTACTGTCTCCTCAGATTCCACGGGATCAGCAATTCTCATCTTTTTGGATGGTGGTTTGGAGGCAGACTTTGATTTGGAAGGAAATTGTGACTTACTTTTGCCAGCAGTAGACTTTGTGTGGCCATGGAGAAGATTGAAGCAAAGAATGAAAATTTGAGGAAATGGGATTTTTCGGCGACGAGAGTGAGAAAGAGATGATTTGAGAGTGTCAGCCACTTGAAGATGAGTTGGAATGAATTTAACCTTGATATCCTTCTTTTGCACATGATCCCTAATGAAATGATGTCTAATATCAATGTGCTTGGTTCTTGAGTGATGTACAGGATTCTTGGTGGGATTGATGGTGTTGGTGTTGTCACAGTAAATTGGAATTCATTGAACACCATTCCTAAATCCTGAAGTTGCTGCTTCATCCATAAGACTTGAGCACAGCAGCTTGCAGCAGCAATATATTCAGCTTCTGTTGATGTTAATGACACAGTTGATTGCTTTTTGTTGAACCAAGAAACCAAGGCACTTCCAAGAAATTGACATTGACCACTTGTACTTTTTCTGTCAGTTTTGTAGCTAGCATGATCTAAATCTGAATATGCAATCAATTGATCATTTGCTCCTTTTGGATACCATATTAGTGGTTTCAGCAAGATATCTGAAAATTCTTTTCACATTCTCAGCATGAGATTCTTTTGGAGCAGATTGATATCTTGCACACATTCCAACACTAAATTGGATGTCTGGCCTACTTGCTATGAGATAAAGAAGGGATCCAATCATTCCTCTCTATCTTTTAATATCATAGTCCTTTCCATTGATGTCTGCATCAAGAAGTGTTGTTGAGCTCATAGGAGTATCAGCACTTTTGCATTGATCCATTCCGAACTTCTTCAGCAGCTCTCTGAGATATTTGGCCTGATTTATGAAGATGCCATTCCTTCTTTGTTTGATTTGAAGACTAAGAAAGAAATTCAATTCTCCCATCATGGACATTTCAAATTCTGCCTGCATTATCTTGGCAAATTGTTGGCAAAGATCATCATTAGTAGCACCAAAAATAATTTCATCAACATAAATATGTACAACTAACATATTTGATTTTGAATGTTTGATAAATAGTGTTGTATCAACTTTTCCTCTAACAAAATCTTTGTTGATTAAGAAACTGCTTAAGCTTTCATACCAAGCTCTTGGAGCTTGTTTCAAACCATAAAGAGCTTTCTTTAGTTTATAAACATAATTTGGTTTGGAAATATCTTCAAAACCAGGAGGTTGTTCAACAAAAACTTCTTCCATGATAAAACCATTTAAGAAAGCACTTTTAACATCTATTTGAAATAATTTGAAATCCATTAGACAAGCAAAGGCAAGTAACATTCTTATAGCTTCTAAACTTGCTACAGGAGCATAGGTTTCATCATAATCAATGCCTTCTTCTTGATTATATCCTTTTGCAACCAATCTTGCTTTGTTTCTGACAATGATTCCTGATTCATCAAGTTTGTTCCTAAACACTCATTTTGAACCAATGATTGGATGATCCTTGGGTCTAGGTACTAAATCCCAAACTTGATTCCTTTCAAATTGATTTAGTTCTTCTTCCATAGCAATTTGTTAGAACAGGATTTGACCAAGAGGGGGTGAATTGGTCTAATAAAGAATTTAGCACTTTTAAAAATATGAAGTCAGAAATAAAGTCATCGAGATAAGAGAAAGATGATAAACACAGAGATTTATCCTGGTTCGGTCTCCTTGACCTACGTCCAGTCCTCAGGGCACCCTCGAGATTTCCAAATCAACTATCAGCAGTAAAACAGGCTTCACAAGCCTTTACAACCTGGGAATCACTCCCCCTTTTTCTTCTCACTGTAACAAAGTATGACACTTTGTTTTCTAACTCACTTTCAGCCCAATTTACTCAAGGCCCTGTCCTTGAGTTTTTCACAAGTTTACAAAGTATTTTTGGCCTCAGATAACTCTCTCAAAAGAGTAGTTGGCTAATAATGAAGCTCAAAAAGAATTAATGAAGGATTACAGAGAATGAAGTAAATGCAGCTTTTAATGCTCAGGATATTCGTCTCTTTTCTCTGTAATGAATGCTGGTTCTTTTATAGCTGAGAATTGATGAAGTGTCCGTTAGACTACATTCAATAGCCGTTACTCTCATCAACGACCAATGGTTTCTGCATTAATGGCATTTAATTCTTCTGAGTCAGATGACGATAAATGTTGTAGAAGAACGTTAAGCTCTCCGAGCCTCGGACCATGCTTTGCTTCTTTCCTCATTGATTATTTCAAGCTGCTGTATTTATGAGAGCAGCTAGAATTTAAAAGTGTCGTTACACAAATAAGGAAAGTAGGTGTAAAGCATAAGTGAAGTGTGTTAGACACAAAGCTGTCAGAGAGAGAAAGAGAGACAATGCTCAAGCATAAGAATTTTGATGCTCGAGTGATGCTTAAAATATTTCAAAGAAAAGTTCAATGCTTTGATGTAATGCTCGAGTATTATGTGAAAGTGTTATAAAAGAGTCAAATACTCGAGTACTAAATCTCAGTGCTTGAGTACTGATAATGCTTCCTAGGAATACTCGAGTATTCTGTGAAAGTGTTGCAAATGTAAATTTTGGGAATTCATAATACTCAAGTGCTAAATTATTGTGCTCGAGTGTTAGCAATGCTGGAGCATTATCAGAGGGTATTGGTGAACAGTGAAGATTTTCAGCCCGATACTCGAGCATTGAAAGTTAGTGCTCGAGTGTTAACAGTGTTGGCAGACAATGCTTGCAGTGTTAGCTTCCAGTGTTGAGTGAAAGGTCACAATACTCGAGTGCTGTTGACTTGTGCTCGAGTGCTGGCTCTGCTGGAAGCTTTTACTTGAAGTATTACTTGACAGCACTGATAAAAGGCTCAACACTCGAGTGCTCCATTTTCAGTGCTCGAGCATTGGCTATGTTGTCAGCCAATACTTGAAGTGTTCACTCAGAGCATAGTTTAAAACTTCATTTCAAAGACACAATGCTCGAATACTACATTCCAATACTCGAGTATTGACAACACTTCATGTCAATACTTAAAGTATTGCCTTAAAGCACTAAAATTTTTTAAGTTCAAAACATGCAGTGCTTGAGTATTGGATTCCACTGCTCGAATACTATCAATGCTTTGACAAAAACACTCGAGTATTTTCAAGAAGCACTGAATCAAAACTTTGAAATATGAGACTTAACAAATCATTTTACAAACTTTTAGCACAATTTTGTTATCATCAAAACAAGGTATCAACATTCTCCCCCTTTTTGATGATAACAAAACCATGAAACAGAAACAGATTAGCAAAAATGATTTCTTCTCCCCTTAATAGACAGATAAGCATAATTAGACAATTCATAAGCACAACAACAAATTAGTCAGCATAGAAAATATGAAAACTCGTAATAACTTCATGTAAACTGAATTTACCATAACAAGAGTACAAAAGCAGTTAAAATTACAAACAAGATTATTTAAAAAGGTTCAAAAGATAATTCAAAACATAACAGCACAGTAGCAGAATTCTGAATTCTTCTCCCCCTTTTTGTCATCAACAAGAAGTATCAGTGAGAGGGAGAGGGAGAAGCATCAGTGGTGGATGGAGGTATATCAGGCTGAGGATCAACAGAGGTGGCAGGTGCATCAGAAGCAGGTGTTGAGGGAACTTGAGGAGCAGGTGAAGGTTGTGGATCAGGATGGAGAAAGGAGGAAGAAAAATCTATCATGGCAAGTACTGCTTCAGGAGAAGGATCCTCAGGTGATGGTGCTGGTGGAGGTGGAGGAGGAGGAGCAGAAGTAGAGGCTTGAGACTCTCTGATAAATTCTTCAATAGACAGTACCCTACTATCCAAGTTAGTCACCTTGCTCTGCAAATCATCAAAATTTTCCAAGATGGCAGCCTTGAACTGTGAAAGGTCCTCAATCATCTTTGTGACTGCAATATCCAAAGTCTTGCCAGTGAAATGATCATTTGTAGTTTTCAGAATGGTGCCAATATATTCCTGTGACTGAGTTTTGATGTGGTTTACAAACACTTCATTCATTTTCCCAAACTCAGTTTCCATATACTGTTGTGCAGTTGAAGGCTAAGGAGGAGCAGAGGATTGAGCTTCATCTTGGCCCTGTGAAGCAGCAGATTTAGTCATTCTCTTTCTCTTTTTGGCCCGAACTTTGGATTCTCAATGTTTATATTCATTCTTCGAAGGTGGACTTCTCCAAATAAGGTTGGCTCAACCACTTTATCCAATATGTGCCAAATTTTGAGATTTTTCAAAATAAAATAAACCAGAGAAGGATATGGCACTGTCATTCTCTTTGAACCTGAGTGCACAAATCTCCACATCTCATCAAACACCATTTCTCCTATATTTCTCTTCTCTTTCTTCATTATTCTTGCCATGTTTCTGTAGTCTATGGAAGCAAAGTGAGTGTAATTACCACTTTTATTCACTATACATCTAGAATAGATGTAGTGAATGACTCTCTATAAAGGTGGCATGGTTGAAGGTTCAAATGCAAGAATTCCAGAAAAAGTCTCTCCAGGCCTCAGCAATCCAAAAATTTCTCCCTTAGTCAAAGTAGATAATGTTTCATCAAACTCAATAGTACCAAGGAATCCATTCAAAAACTCAGAGGTAATGGAAATTTCTTTTCCTCTCATCTTTGTGACCATAGAATAAGAGATGATTTCTCCATCTTCATTGGTCAAAGAGGTGGAGTACATATTGTTATAGAAAATTCTTACTATCTCAGGGCAGAAATTGTCCTTAATCTGAATCAGGGGTTTATAATGATTAAGAAATTCAGATACTTTAAACCCCATCCTATCCACTTCCTTAATATCTATATATACAGCAGGACACAAAGGCCTATTCTTCAACTTCTCCTCATAATTAGAAGGATTAGAAATAAATTTCGAATTGGTGATGAATCCTTCTAGTACCTTTGGAAGTTCTGTGCCCTTCTTTTTCCCTTTTACTTTTGCTTTTGGTGTTGCCTTTGATGAAGTGGCAACAGTAGTTTCAGGAGTGGTTCCTTCACTCTTAGTTTCTGAGTTGGTAGTAGCAGTTTGAGTGGGCACAGACTGAGAGGTTGTAATCAAAAGACCCTTCCCTTTTTCTTTTAGAATGGATTTTGGTTGGCCAGCACTGGATTTTTGAGAAACATGTGCCACTGTCTCCTCAGATGCCACGGGTTTAGCAATCCTTACACGTTTGGTTGGAGGTTGAGAAGCAGATTTAGATTGAGAGGCAGTGCTTTTTCCTTTGCCAGCAGTGGATTTTGTACGAGCCATGATGAACTTGGAGTAGGAATTTGAAAGAGAATGAATTTGGGTACTTTTCGGTAATGTGAGTGAGAGAGAGATGATTTGAGGGATTAGATGAGTGAAATAATAAGTAATAATAGAGGGGTTTGGCCGGAAATAAGTTTCTGAGAGAGATTGTAACAGTTTAAAGACAGTTACAGCAATTTGGATTGAGAGGATTTGGAATGCTCGAGTGTTAGGGTTCGAGTGTTAATGAAAGAAGAGAGCTTAAGTAATCAGAAACTGCCAGTGCTCGAGTGCTGATATGTAGTGCTCGAGTGTTGGTGATCAGTGCTCGAGTGCAGAGTGTTAATGCTCGAGTGTTGAACTATGAAGATGAACAGATAAAGCAATACTCGAGTGCTAAAAACTCATGCTCGAGTATTGAACTCCAGTGCTCGAGTATTGATTTTCAGTGCTCGAGTATTGGAGTCTTGGACTATACTAACATATAACAGATGTCAACACTCGAGTATTGATAAACTTGCACTCGAGTGTTGTACTCCAGTGCTCGAGAACTGTTTCACAGTGCTCGAGCATTGTGATTCCTGAGTATAGAAGACTTACTTTGCTCGAGCATTGAAATTGAATGCTCGAGTATTACCTGTACTTCCACCATTTGCTCGAGTACTATCTACCAGTATTGAACCAGATGCCTTATTTTGCCTGAATGCACGTGTGTTCTTCCAGTCGGGCTCGGATATTCTATCTTCAACTTCAAAGACTTGAATTAATGCTCGAGTGTTCATGCTTTTAGTGCTGCAAGTATTCATTCAAGGTACCTGCAAAACTTTGACAAAACACACCGAAGCTTAAGTTAGTAATAGTTAATCATCAAAACAACTTCAAATTGACATTTACTTACAATTCATTGGGATTTACCATTCCCAATTCTCTTCTAATATTCAAAAATTGTTCTCTAGCCAATGGTTTTGTAAAAATGTCAGCCACTCGAAGATGAGTTGGAATGAATTCAACTTTGATATCCTTCTTTTGCACATGATCCCTTATGAAATGATGCCTAATGTCAATGTGTTTGGTTCTAGAGTGATGCACAGGATTCTTGGTGAGATTAATGGTGCTGGTGTTGTCACAGTAAATTGGAATTTCATTGAACACCATTCCTAAATCCTGAAGTTGCTGCTTCATCCATAAGACTTCAGCACAACAGATTACAGCAGCAATATATTCAGCTTCTGTTGATGATAATGACACAGTTGATTGCTTTTTGCTGAACCAAGAAACCAAGGCACCTCCAAGAAATTGACATTGACCACTTGTACTTTATTTGTCAGTTTTGTAGCCAGCATGATCTGAATCTGAATATGCAATCAATTGATCATTTGCTCCTTTTGGATACCATATTCCAAGATCAGTGGTTCCAGCAAGATATCTGAATATTCTTTTCACATTTTCAGCATGAGATTCTTTTGGAGAAGATTGATATCTTGCACACATTCCAACACTAAATTGGATGTCTGGCCTACTTGCTGTGAGATAAAAAAGAGATCCAATCATTCCTCTCTATCTTTTAATATCATAGTCTTTTCCATTGATATCTGCATCAAGAAGTGCTGTTGAACTCATAGGAGTATCAACACTTTTGCATTGATCCATTCCAAACTTCTTCAGCAGTCTCTGAGATATTTGGCTTGATTATGAAGATTCTATTCTTTCTTTGTTTAATTTGAAGACCAAGAAAGAAATTCAATTCTCCCATGATTCAAATTCAGCCTGCATCATCTTAGCAAATTCTTGGCAAAGATCATTGTTAGTAGCACCAAAAATAATATCATCAACATAAATTTGTACAACTAACATATTTGAATTTAAATGTTTAATAAATAGAGTTGTTTCCACTTTTCCTCTGACAAAATCTTTGTTGATTAAGAAACTACTTAATCTTTCATACCAAGCTCTTGGAGCTTTCTTCAAACCATAAAGAGCTTTCTTTAGTTTATAAACATAATTTGGTTTGGAAATATCTTCAAAACCTAGAGGTTGTTCAACAAAAACTTCTTCCATGATAAAACCATTCAAGAAAGCACTTTTGACATCCATTTGAAATAATTTGAAATCCATTAAACAAGCAAAGGCAAGTAAATACGAATAGCTTCTAATCTAGCCATAGGAGCATAGGTTTCAACATAATCAATGCCTTCTTCTTGATTATATCCTTTTGCAACCAATCTTGCTTCGTTTCTGACAATGATTCCTGATTCATCAAGTTTGTTCCTAAATACCCATTTTGAACCAATAACTGGATGATCCTTGGGTCTAGGAACTAAATCCCAAACTTGATTTCTTTCAAATTAATTTAGTTCTTCCATAGCTATTATCCAATCATTGTCAGTCAAAGCTTCCTCAACATTCTTAGGCTCTATTTGAGATATGAATGCTGAAAATTGAGCCTCATTAATAAATCTTTTTCTTGTACGTACACCTTCACTCACCACTCCAATCACTTGATTGATGGGATGATTACGGATGTGCTTCCAAGCTCTTGGTTGAGGAGATTGGGGATGTTCACCTGCTTCTCTGTCATCATTGGTCATGCCATGTCAGCAAGCACTTTGTTCTTTCTCTCCGCTACTCCATTTTGTTTAGGAGTTCTTGGTGCTGAGAAATTGTGATCAATTCCTTCACTTTCACAGCATGCTGCAAAGTCTCCATTTTCAAATTCTCCTCCATGATCTGTTCTAATGGAAAAATAGACATACCTTTCTCATTTTGGATCTTTTTGGCAAAAATAATGAATAATTCATATGTTTCACTTTTAGATGCTAAAAATATGTTCCATGTGAATCTAGAAAAATCATCTACAATCACTAGAGTATATAAATTTCCTCCTAAGCTCTTTACTCTAGCTAGACCCATCAAATCCATATGAAGTTGTTCAAGGGGTCTTTTTGAAGAAAGCTCAGTTTTTGATTTGAAAGATGAATTGGTTTGCTTTCCCAACTGACAAGCATCACACACCAAGTCATTTTTGAATTTTAGCTTTGGAAGCCCTTGAACTAATTCATTTCTGCTTAATTTGTCAAGTTGATGCATGTTTACATGAGCTAATCGTTTATGCCACAAATTGGTTTCATCAGCTTGACTAATTAAGCATGAGTTAGAGAAATTCTTTTCTAATTCAATGGTGTAACAGTTACATTCTCTAGGAGCTCTGAGTTGAATGTTCAGCTTCTCTTTATCAATGGTGAAATCTTCCTTGTTGATGATGAGGCATTCTTCTGAGTCAAATATTACCCAATTGCCTCTGTCTGTGCTCTGACTAACACTGAAAAGATTGTGACAGAGACCTTCCACATGATATACATCTTTTACAGAAGCTCCATTTGAGTTAGCAATTTCTCCAACTCTTGTGATCTTTCCTGGTTGGTTTCCTCCAAAACTTACTTTGCCTCCATCTTTGGCTTCAGGCTTATGAATCTCTTATCCCCTGTCATGTGTCTTGAGCATCCACTGTCAATGTACCATTTGTTTGCTTTGGATGCTTTAAGATATACCTGCAAGAAGATCATTTGGTTGTTTTAGGTACCCAAGTTTTGTTGGGTCCTCTATGGTTAGTGTTTGGTGCCCTTGGAACATAAGTTCCTTTTGGTACCCATTTATAGGTGCCTAACGCTTTGTTTTTCTTGAAAAAGCAATTTCTTGTTTGATGGCCTTTTCTATTACAGTAGCTGCAAAAAGCAAAGGGTTCTGAGGAATGAACTGATCTTTGAAAGTAATTCAGATAATTCTTATTGTCATGCTTTTTCTTTCCTTTATGTAAATCATTTTGAGGAATATATCCTATACCACTCTTATCATTTGTGACTTTTTGGTTTTTCAAAATTATTTGAAGCATCTCACTGCCCTGAGTGAATTTCTGAAGAGCTTTGGATAACTTTTCATTTTTCAAATCAGTGCATTTTGAGCAAACATTTATGACAA
>JANTPZ010013591.1:0-13873 GCA_025593235.1 Vachellia pachyceras
AGTGCTGAAGCAGAGTATAGAGCTATGGCACAATCAGTGTGTGAGATAGTGTGGATCTATCAACTATTAAGGGAAGTTGGTCTCAAAACTTCATTACCAGCAAGGTTGTGGTGTGACAATAAAGCGGCTCTGCACATAGCTTCCAACTCTTTCTTTCATGAACGCACGAAACACATCGAAATCGATTGCCATTTTGTTCGGGATAAGCTCAAAGAAATGTTATTTCTACAGGACATGTAAGGTCTGGAGACCAGCTAGGTGATCTGTTTACCAAAGCCTTGAATGGGACTCGAATCGACTATCTCTGTAACAAGTTGGGCTTGATTAACATCTATGCTCCAACTTGAGGGGGAGTGTAAATATATTGTAATTAATATATAATCAGATATTATTCTTAGGGGATCGGTTATGATTATTAGGAGATTATAGTCATTAATAGTATTTATTAGTCATTAAGAGTATTCAAGTCTGATACTCTCACATTGTATATAAATTCCCTCATCTACGTATGAAATATACAAGCTATTCAGTGTATCTCTTTACAGTCAGTATAAGACGAAGTGCAACCTCATATTTGCATTCCAATCAACTCAAATTATCCAGCTCCAAATGATTAGGATTTCTACTTAATATAATTCTATTTTTTTTAAAAAAAAAAACTTCTTGTTCAACCGGAAAATGAACTCTTGAAGATCAAATGCTCAACTAGGGTACCTAGGGTCAATGTCAATAGATCTATGTGACTGACATATAATCTGATAAGTTCTTTGCTAGAATATAAGAAACATTAGAAATGAAATACCTTTTTCCACACCAAAAAATTACATTTGTGACTTATGTTGATTCAAGCAGTATATGAAGGAGAAACAAAGCATTAAGTAATAAATGTCTATGATGTCTTGTATAAAGCTATAATGAAGGAGAAGAGTATTTTACAGTTAAATTTTCAAAGGCACTTCTGAAACGCTGCAGAAGAAGTTTCATTTCACTTTCTTCACCACCATAGAAAGCAACTGATTCCGCATTTTCTCGAATTCGCACTAGCCCATAACGAAAATCCGCTTCTTTTTTCTCTTGCAAGAAATTTAAGTTAACCAATCCCTGTCAATGGAACAATCTGCCATTAATAAAAATGGCATTTTAAAGTTCCACATTTTTATTTGTCTCCTTGAACTGGGGGAGGAAGTGAGCAGGTAGGGCTTTTACCCTAAAATTCAAACTATCAAGTTCAAGAAATAAAATAAAGACTCATACCTTCCCAAGGAAAACACTAATAGCAGTCCCACCAATGGAGTATGCAAGAAGAACAACAAAGAGAGGAGGATAGATGCCATACAAGATGTTACTGAATGAGACTAAGTCTACTGCAGCATTAAAGAGTGTCAGAGAGAAGGTGATGGCTGTCCCAGTAAAAGAACTTAGATCATCAACAATTCGCTGGTCTGGTTATCAATGATTGATTGTGACTGAATTTTATAGAATGTCTGATCTTTAAGGTAACGTTGCATATAAAAGCTTGTCATCCAAGACCTCCATCTCAAAGAAAGAGTTTCTCTTGCATAGTCCCTCAGTACAAAAAACTATGACACAAGGATGAACAAGGTTAGAAAAATCTGTACAAAAATGAAAAAAATAACACAAAGAACAATGTCATCCATACCATTCGTGCTAAACTAAATTTTAAGGCTTGGATTTACCCTTAGGTGTACAGGTTTAACTACAGAGAACCTGCTAAGTACCTTGGAAAGCTTACTATGAAGGCTAATAATTTATTCATTCCAAAACCGAATACTGATTTAGTTCACTTAAATAAAGGTAGAGAAAACTAACAGTGAATTGAAATAGGGGCGAATGCCTGAATATTGCTGAATGTGACTATTATGTTCCACAAGAAAAATTAAAAATATAAAGTAATTGTTACAGTTACATCTATGTTTTTTTTTTTGGAACAAATTCTCTATCATCTTATGTTTCTTTCCCAGCTCCATGCTCCTTTGAGAAGAAAATGCTTATCATCATTGGAAGCACTAAAGCAAAGTCTAGCAGAGCTATACCTAAGAAAGTGCAGCTATATGCTCACCGGGATTCCTGTTGCAAAGCCACCCAAGTAGTAAAGTAGTTGCCTTGTGAATTGCTCCTGGTCCTTGTCTTGTAATAATAAACTTCAAATTTCAGTTACTTTTTGCCACTTCAGACTAGATCAAGTAAATAAAGGGTAAACTAAAATTTGATTCTTGGACTTTTATATGCCCATTTAGCTTTAGTCCCTCAAAAATATTAAGTGCAAGAGTTAGAACATGAAAATAACAAACTCATGCAGGTGGTAGTCGTTATACTGTTCAGTCACCAGCTATTTTAGATTAAAGCTAAACTAGACTATGGGACCCATTTGCAGAGTCTAAAATGAGCCTCAAATTTTAAAATTTATGAATTGTGTAATTTCATGTCGATTTTATATGACATAAAGACAAGCCTAACCATTTAAGAACCAAATAGTTAATCCTCAATGATTAATTGACAAAAAAGGACCGGAATTCTAAATTATATACTCAAGCAGTTCATAGAAGGATAAAATTATGAGAATGTTAGAGCATTCAGATATATGATAACTTACTGGCAAGTGCGTTATAGAAGTCTCTCCCAAGGAAATTGAAGCCTACGCTGATTCCTGTAGTAGCCAAAGTGAGAGCAAAAACACCAGCAAGTTGTAATCTCGCTTGAACTTTATCGTCTGAAGACCAATAAGGAGCTGTCACTTTCCAAAACCTTCTAAAAAGAGTTCGTAAATCCTGATCCTTATTCTGCCGCTGTTGCTGCACTTCAACACATTCCTCCAACTTTTGTACTCTTTTCTTAATCATTTCAAGCACAAATCGCAAAGAAACATGAGTAAATCACAGTTTTCATCTTTGAAAGAACACAAAATTCCCAATTTGGTCATCCAAAGAGTAAAGTCACCTCGTCCCTGTAGACTAACTATCCAGCCTATCTCTATAGAAGGCATTTCTAATTTTTCAAAACGATGAGGTGGTGTCTCCTCCTTGCCCAAAAAGCCAGTCAAACAATTTCTGAACTTTCTGCAACGATTCTGGACACTAAACATGACCATTTCACCCCATAACGGACGCAAAAAGTTCACAAGAGTCAACAAATTGACAGAGGAGAAACTATTGGAAGTGACTAAATTGAGAACTTCATAAGTTTCACAGACAAAAACTGTGATTTACCGAAGAAATAGCACGAAGTGAAGAACACCTTATCTGGGTCTGGTGGCAACGGAGTCGTAGTTACAGGGGTAGAAGAAGAAGTAGAACATCTGATGGGGTTGTTCCAAATCCTCCTCCTCATCTCAGGCTTTCTTGTCAAGATGCGCACTTCAGAAAATGGAGTGGAAGCACGAAAACGAACATGGAAATGAAGACTATTGTAGAATGGAAAGTAGTTATTGCGAGCGGAGGCAGACGAAAGAGGGTGTGCATGTTGAGTCTGCAAAACCATTTTCATTTTCCTTTATGGGATTTCTTATTTGGATCCTAGATTACATGAAAAACAATTTTTCTTCTTCTGTATATATAATACACTGTTCTTCTCATCCTTCTTTGCTATGGACACCGTGGAGTCCGAGTGGCATGACTTACAATTTTCAATTTAGAGTGGCGTTGAGAGTTTCACGAGCTAGACTCAGTTTGGTCTGTGAAGAGGGAAGACGCAAATTGAGAACCGCATATAGACTACTGCAGAATTATCGAAACGGTATAGCGCTTGTTTGGGAAGTCATTCTTCCCAACGGTACATGTAAGCCGAGATAAAATCATCTTGAAATCTGTAAAAACTATCTTGAAATCCATAAAAACTATTTTGAAATCCGTAAAACCATCTCAAAATTCCCAAAATGCCTCGAAATCTGTAAAATCCATTTTCCCAACAGAGTTCCCAAACAACCACATAATTGCTAGCGATCCACAGATTAAAACGGGAAGGAAGAAATTATATTATATTTTATTCAAACTATTTAACCCCTTTAATTTATAGTTTAATTGGCGTCTATGTGGTGTGGCAAGAGACAAGAATTTTATTTCGACCAGGAAGCTATAAAAGAGGGCATAGTAAATCCTCTGGTAACTTCAATGAATCAAATCAGTGCTCTAGTCCAGCATGGTGTGTGCGCGTGCGTGTATGTGTATTAAATTTTCTACCATGTTGATTCTCTGAAAAATCTTTTGGTTATGAAAGGAGCTGATAGAAAATTGTGCTTATTACAATAGGATGAACTAGGCAAAGATTAGAAGGTTTACAGTGGTCTTGGTGTAAGAAATTATATATGGAATAATAAGGCTCTCCTTGCTGAACAGGTTTGGAATTCATTTTTGCCAGTGATTATTAGTCAATAAAGTTTTGTGATTCAAGTATTTCTCAGACCAACGTGAAGGCATAACTGGTTGTTAGATCTTTTATACATGTCTTGGCATTCGAAGGGCATAATGAAAGTGAACGATTGCCTGTAGCTTGTCTCTTTTGTCTCCCCGTAGTCTCTTTCTCAATTTTCTCATTCCAAGCCTAATGTGTGTTTGGAAAGTCCGTTGGGAGAAATGAGTTTACAGAGGTATTTTGCGGATTTCAAAATGATTTTATGGAATTCGAGATGATTTTAATGAATTTCGAAATGGTTTTTTCAGATTTCAAGATTGTTTTATCTCAACTTACGTGTACCATTCAGGAAACGGTATTCCTAAATAAGCACAATGTTTTCTTGTAATTTCAACAGAAGTAAGTGAATAATCGATCTCTCATAGGCAAACTATTATGGTAAGTAAGGGCCAATGGCAAATTGTACCAATAACAACGCTACCTGTCATACTTGGATAAGATCCAAGATTTGAGCATGATGTTGAAACATTTGTGCTTGCACATGCAATTAAATTGTATAAAATCAATTCACTTAAAGAAATTGTATAAAATCAAAACATGACAAATATGGGAAAGTTAGACCAAACATGTTAATTTTTTTTTGGGTTAACTTGGTGTGGCAAGTTAGACCAATAACTTACAGTACAGTTGGTAGCTTATTCTGTATGATGAAGAGGAATGGAATCCGAACCAGCGAAAGGAATTTTATAACGCAGAATTTGCTAGTTTCACTTGGGGAGGTTATCTTTCTTAATATATGAGGAAAGAGATCCCTTGGTGTGTGAAATGGATGAAGTTCAATCAATGGCTCAAGGGTTTAGATGCTTTGATTGATATATAATAACAGAGCTGATAATGAGGGGGATGTGATGACCTTTGGAAGGCAATCTGGAAATTCAAGACCCCTCCTCGAATTTATCTTTCCTTTTGAAAAATTGATTAGGATTGTCATCTTGTAAGAGATGTTAGTTATTTTTTCCTAAACACAATTTTCACGGAAACTTTCTAAATTCAATTTTATGCGGTGGAACTTACCATAATAATGATCACTGTACAGTTATCAAAATCGAAGGATTCTTTATCCAATTAAAACCCCATAGAGATTTGTTCAGGATACTCAAATTTTTTGGAGGATGGCGTTAGCCTGAGTCCAGAAATTTGCAGAGCGATTGGGAATAGTCTATCTAAATGATGCAAATTCAGCCCCACTGTAGAAAATGACTCAACATGAATTATTGCATCATGCCGAAGTGAAAATTAAATAGTGCCATAGAGGGAGAAACTGAAATGAAAACTTATCTTGTATTCTCCGCAATAAACCAAATGAATCGGAGAAAACTTCATCATGATGCACTAACAAAGATTTGCATTCAACTACTTTAAAGAAGCCACATGAAGTTAATCCTGAAGATTGTTGGCGGGAATGATTTCTAAAAAGTACAAGAACTTGTGCACGACGTCTCCAATGTACGATCAACACTTTCTTTTAGACTTAATTCACCCCAACTATCTTATATTACAATGTGCAAGTTGGGTTAATTGGTGAATTTCCTACAGAATACAATAGAAACCTTTGAGTATAGATTACATTTTTAATCCTCAAGCCAAAACAATAATGATTTCTACGAAGTGATAAATTTACTTTGTCTATGTGTTGAACTAAAAAAGAAAGACAATGAGTTTGATCTTGTTGTGTGTCCAAAACTCAAAAAGAAAAACAATGAGTTTGATCTTTTTGTGTGTTTAAAACTAAAAAAGAAAGACAATGAGTTTGATTGTATTTATAGAATATGAAGAGATGTTTTGAAGTGGTACCCTTTAAAGTAATACATCTTCAATTAAAAGCTACAACTATACCACTTCAATAAAAAGTTACGACCATATGTTATATTCATAAATCTCATATGTTGGTTCATAAATCAGCATGATTAAATGATTAATAATGGTTTAAAATGATTTTTTATGAAGAGTTACATCATTATAGTATATAAAAACACATAACTTTAGAATTATAATTCCTCATACAACCCTTTAAATAAATTTGTTATTTTATAAAGAGACGGCCTTTGAAAATCACACTTCTTCATTCTAAAAGTATTTGGACATGAGGGGATTTAGTCATGTCTAAGATTTGTGAGAGTGGTTTTTATAATCTTTATAAATTTCTGGTATTTAAATTCCTTCACATCCATACTCTATACTAGCTCCTTCTTGCTTCAGACATCTTTTCTAGCTCCTCCTTATTCCTTTTTTCTCATGAAAACTACTCCTTATTCAATTCCAGCAGCGGCTTTGTATTTTTCATTTAATTTGACGAACTAAGGGTTTCCTAGTTCAAAAGTGATTCAGAATGAATTTACTTAGAAGTATTTATATTCAACACATGAATGATGCATGCATGATGAGTTTTGTGTGGCTATTATGTGCAATTTTGCTCAGTGACTATTTTATTTGAAGTGTTTTTGTTATCTTTCCATAAATGATGCATGGGAGTTTGTTAAGATAGTATCAGTAATGGTGCATAACCAAGATAGTTGAGAGTTTTCTATTTTAAGGTATAAAACTAGAAATCCACTCTCATATGATCAAGATAGCTTACAAGTTTTTATTTGAATGTTGGTGAATACTTTTTATTAAAACTTGATTTTTAGTCTGAAAGGTTAGATGGCTGAAGATTTGGAAGTTAGAACTGATAAAACTCCAGTCAAGAATTTCAATTGTTAAAGATACATCTTATTGAGGTAAGGCATGATCTTAGTCTTGTTCCATCTATCCTTTCTGAAAAAAAAAATTATTGAAATAAAGTAAATACTTGAACTTCTCAATTCTATGACAGTCCCAAGTAAACGTTCAATAGAGGCATAAGGGTACTTTTGGTCCATCTCATCATTTAAGAGCACAAGCAATTAAGCAGGCCACATTCAGTGAGGAGGAGGAGGAGGAGGGTTTCCTGTGAAGAGAAAAAGAAAATTACCAAAAAAAATATTTAAGAGTGATTGACCAAGACCTTTTGATTATTCATTAGTCATAAATAATATGACTAATTATTCCGGCTCCATACTAAATGAACAAAACCTAAGTCTAATTAAATAGTCATAAAACAAACTATATATGTGCTGACCGTGAGCTTTTAGGTTCGCCAAGAAAAAAAACTGACATTTTAGGTCTCCACAAAGTTAAGCCAAATGGGCACGAAACCATGATTATCTGCACTTCTGCAGGATTGAAAGACAATGATACTAGTGGAAAGTAAATCACATCAAAACATTCTTTCTACTACATGAACCACTTCACGTATTCTACTCTGAACTGTCACTGGAGAAAAGTAGTTACATAACATCAAGTGTACATTCTTTGAGTAGATTGCATTTCGCAAGTCAACTACGATCTAGAGAGAGTCCAAAAGAGGTGATCAACTAAAACAAAGCAATTTAGACACTAAAAACCATGGCTGAAACTAAGAACCGATCAATGACTTGGAACTGTTCCAGCAGGATCTCATTTCTTTTCGTGAACAGAATCAGCCTGTTGTTCATCGGCTTCCACTCCATCATCAGATTCATTTGCTCCCTGTGACTTTGCAATCTCCATAACTTCTCCAGGAGGAGGGTGGTCAAACTTGCAGGTTGCACCAAACTTGCAGGTGCCAGTTTTCAAATAATAAGGACAGAGTACAGAACCCTGTCAATATATTCAAACAATTATATTATATTAGCTAATTTTAAAACCTTTCTTTCTTTTTAATCACTTCATCATAAAACTACTTTTTAAAGGGTTTTGGAAGTCATATTGGGCTCCAATGATTTTTCTGTCATTTAACAGCACAATTTTATGTCTTGATAAACATAAAAAACCTTAAAAAAATTCTAAGAGAAACAGCTCTATTTTCAAGAACAAGTGCTTCAAAGAATGCAATGTGGAACACCAACTAACCTCTCTCCTGGGTAATCCTGCAAGAGTGAGTTTAACAGCTTGTTGTGCGGCTGAATTTGACTGTGATGGTGCTGAGCGGTCAATCGGATGATGGAACTTGCATCTTTCTCCAAATTTACACTCTCCAGTCTTCATATAGTACTAAAACATTGAACATTGTATTATAGATATGTTGGATCGACATTAAGCCATCATTCAAGAACAAAATAAGAAAAGGAAAAAAATGAGAGGGAAAACAGTAAGAAAACAATAAGAAGGGGTCCATGAGGAAGTGAAAAGATGGTTTTTAATACAAATGGGAGAGTTAAAAAATGAAAGAAAAATTTTGAATTTACATATTCACCAAAAGTCAACCCACTTACATTATCTCAACCATTTAGCAACTTATAAACATTATGCTTTTAGCCTTACAGTCTTATCAATTAAAAAAATTAAAACTGTGAATTCATCGTGTCAAGACCTACCTACCATAACAAGCTAATCTCAGTGCCTGAATTTAATAGAACATCAGTAATTACAAACTTAAGGGCCTAACATTTTAGGTTAACACCAAGTAAACCAGACAAGACTATTGAAACTAGAAACTGTACGCCAACTGGAATAAAATAAGCACTTACATCACATTCAGTCTGTCCTGGTCGTTGAGGATAGACGGTTGGTGCTATTCCCACCTGGGACTGGCAAACAAATTACATGGATGATGGATCAGTTGGACAGAATATGACTATAATGATATGTCCAGAAAATCACTAGAATTTAAGTACAGTGTAGATACTTCCCAACAAGTTTGATAACAAGCATAATCTTTTTTTGACAAACTTGGTTGTGGTTTTTTTTTAACCATTGTTTGTGGTAGATACAATCATTGCAGGTAAGGCTTGGGTTTAAAATACAGACATTGCCCTTCTAGTTCTGGAGGTTTGAATGAAAAAGATAAGATCTTTGAAGGATCCCCAACGCTTTCAAAGAGGAAAAATAGTCATACACACAAAATAATAGAATTTTCTGATAGTGCAGACCTTCCTCGCAAAACAATTCTTATTTCACCTGAATGTCTATAAAACTTAGATAAGGATTTCTACTTCTAGTTGAGTTACTTGAGTTCCTTGATACAAAATAGGCAACAAAATAATTCCTTAATAGGCTGAACATTCGAAGGAAAATTCCAAAAGAATCCAAAAGGTTTCATAATACAGCCACATAAAAATCACAGCAATTTACTTGATGTACATCATGCAACAGATAAGTCGGCACTATCTTTGTTTTCAGATTGTCAGGCGAGAACAAAAATAGGCAACAAAAAAGAACAAGCAACACCAGTAGTTTAAAAAAAATGATTGATTCACGCTAATTTGAAATATGATGCACAGACCACAGAGGCCATGATTCTTGTACCATATTCTGGTATTTTTCTATGGAAATTAAAAAATTTATCTAAAAGTGAACAAGATGTGCCAAAGCCAATCTAATGGACACCAAGACAGTATGAGATACCTAGTCCCACGTTGAGTAGCAAGGGTCTATAGGGTGCATAAATGAGTTGGTTCACCAACTTCAATAGCTAACTTTAAAGAAAGCATTTCCATCGTGTTTGGTGCCATCCATTGGCATAAAAAGTAGTTGGCAGCTTTGAGAAGGGCCGCCTGTGAGTGGTTTGACTAAAAAGCCGAGCAAAATGTTGTTGAGTGTAATAACCAAAATACCAGCTCTCCAAATAGCTGATTGGTAGAGACCAACGTCTACAGGATGCTTAGCCCATGAGTAATAAGACCAGTTCTATGGGACACTCAATTAATTCTTCTACCTCAATAACTGGCTTTTGAAGGAGAATTCCCAACACCATTTGCGTGCCCACCAAAACTTATATCTAGGTTGGTTGATGTCGAGAGATTTAAACATCTAAAATAAATAAGCATATTCATGCTTATAATAGCAAGCAACTTAACAAGTACAAAAGATCGGTTATTGACTAATATGCATAGACCCCATTACCAATCCATATTTCACAGCATTGCAAAAGCACAACTTCTATACCCACCCATATTTCACAGCATTGCAAAAGCACAACTTCTGTTCAGCCGGTGAAAGGATTGGGCTAGTGCTCTCACCAAAAGGGAGAAGGTTCAATCCTGGAGAGTGCCACTTTGGTGTAGCTCCAATCGCGAAGCTTGGGAAGGCATCTCCACAGCTTAGTGAAGCTGGGTAGACTTACCTGTTGAGGCTAAATAGAAAAAAGGCTTGCGTGTCATGCTCCAGTGCCTACAGGACAGGCCCTAGTGGATCATGAGTTAGGTGTCCTACCCTTGGATCATGGGTGAGTGCAACCCCTTTCCTAAAATTTTCTTCACTAAAAAAAAAGCACAACTTCTCTAATCTATCAATTAACAATAGGATGGCCACTACCCCTGTTCCCTATATCAAGCTAGGGTCTCCATTCAACATCAATATTATTTATTTTAGACCCTGCATTCCGTGCATGCAAGAAGCAATTTCAGCCCTATCATCTTCCCCCAAAAGAAGCAGTGTACATCGATCAGATTCTCTGCAATTTGCATCGTTCAATACTACTATCAAATATGTAAAATAACTTCCAAATTACCGTTGCACTTGACAATCTGGAGTCAATAGCTTGATAAATTGATGCAGCTGGATTTACAATTCCAAAGTTAAGATTAACAGCTGATGATGTCAAGAGAGAATGGCCTAACCCAGCAGCAGGTGGATTAATTACTGCACCAAAGTTACAGCCGCATAAAATGATAGTTCATGAAACATAAGATTATTAACACCCAACATATACATACCACTCCTATCAGGATGATTGTAGCGGCACGTAGCACCGTATTTGCAACTGATTCATATGAATGAAGAATATTAACGACCCTTTACTCATTAAATAACTCTACTAAAAAGAAAGGAGGAATATTAACCTGCCGGTTTTCATGTAGAATGGACAATCCACTTCACCCTGCCAGAAGAAATTTGCATATAGGCTTTTCAAAATATGAAGCCAATAAAGTAGTAAATAAACAACAAAAGGAAGATAGATTCAAGGTTTTTTCAACCTCAGCCAACAATATGTGACTACAGATGGCATCTTAGCAAAAGCTTTTAAATCACACAACCAGACAAGACCAATCCATTGAGGCAACTAGGAAACTGAGTTTGCCAGCACAGAGTCACAAATTAATAATAGCTTTTAACATCTCCAGCCAGTATATCACCAGATATAATGGAGGAAATATGATACTTGTATTAATCATTGCTCCTTTTAGGATGTCTTTAACATTTTCTTCATCCGCAGAGAGAATAAAAACCAAAGGCAGATAATTACCAGTCTTATAGGAAGCCCTTTGCTATTATGCAATACAGGAGCAGTGTACGAACTAAAAAGATTAGATAATTGTGTATCTCCTAAAGCCCCCTTTATATTAGTGTTCACGTAGGTCTGCTCAAGAGCACCATTTTGTTCTTCAGAAAGCTGAATCTGTATGTCTTTTGGGTGATGAAATTTACAGGTAATACCAAACTTGCATTTTCCAGTTTTCATGTAGAACTGCATAAATGCAAAATACAGTAAGTTATAGATTATCAGTGCTTCAAATGAAGGTAAAAGATATTATATCTAACCGCGCATGGGGGTTCTGAAGGCCTCTCAGGTAAAGTGGAAACATCAGCATTTTCCAACAAATGCATGGGATGATTAAACTTGCACCTTGAACCATACTTGCATCTCTTAGTTTTAAGAAAGTACTGCAACAAATGAAACCCACAATAAATTAGAAAATGCTCTTAGTGCATCTGAACTAAGAGAAAGGCAAATAAGTGCAAATTCTACTCACTGGACAATCTGGTTCTCCTGGTCTCTCAGGAAGAGTCTCACCTGTAACAACATTTGGAACCTAAAAAACATAAACCAAACATTTATCAGTGGAAACCAGCAACTTCATTTCGAGGGATTGAAATTTTTTTTCGACTAATACATGAGAACAACAAAAGCCAATATCACATACCAAACAGCCCCGATAGGTTCCAAACTCATATCAGACACCCCTCCCAATTTTCTAGATAGAAACATCTCATTCATTCCTTAGAGAAACGTGATATACTCAAACAAGAAAAACAGATTGGCCAGTTACAGCAAAAATATTCTTCTTTGTCTTATTTTGTTCGTTCGTAGATAAAACCATTATGGTCAGGCACTTGACCAACCTTAAGGTTCAGATAGACCCAACTTATTTAGTTTGTTTTGCTTCAATTTTGTAGTTCTGAACAATCATGAGAAACTATCAAATAAGTTTCCAATTGACACGACAGTTTTAATAAAAAAAGGTATATAAATTTTGCTTAAAAGCTGCAGAGTCATATTCAGAAGAAATATTTATTCTATAGGTGACCAGAAACACATTCTGAACAGATGCAGATGTCTTCATCTCAGCTTCCATCTTCACTAATAAAAGAGAATAAGTGGCCATTAAGATTACTGGAACATGAAACAGGAGAAAACCGTGCGCACATGAGATGAGAAGATCTACGATCATGCATAAGGGTAATGATCTCTTCAAATTGAAGGAGGAGGAAACATTTGCAAAAATCCCATCAAACCAGGAAGTGATAAATGCAAAAAATCATCGCAGGCAGCAAAAATATTTTGCTCATCAAAATATGAATGCACTTGTTAAACAACTCAATGAAGCATTTCGTGCGTGGAGAATCTATCATGCAGTTGATAGAACCACTACATCATTTTTTGGTCCACAGTACTGTATTTCAATGTGCTAACCAGAACAATAAGAAGTAATAACCTCAATCTACACATCCTAGCAAGCAGGCACAGACCATTAGCTGAGGGTTGGATAATACACTTAAATTATTTACATAGACCATCCATGCCATTATACAGTAATAAGCAAGAGCTACCATGTAGCTGGTGAGAAGACCTGTAAATCACCAGCGCTAGGTAAAGATTAGCGCCAGATTCCCCCAAGAAGCTTCAACATCTTATTAATTCAAATGGATTCCATATCAGCAATATTGATAACATTGCCATCCACATATTATGCAGAGAAGCGCCAACTAACTTATATGATTACAAGCCTCCAGCTCAACCATGAGCAAAGCCTCCTACATTCACCATCAAGACTGTATTGCTAAAATTAATAAGAGTTGCTGTCTATTGTATGACCAAGCAACTCAATATAAAAGTAGATTTTAAAACAATTCTTCCAATTCATCATATACAGATAGGTGTCATCCAATTAATTTTTTTAAATACATAGAAAACAACTATATATGTCATAATTAAATGGTAAGAGCAGGCCTTGGTTAAACTAGTATATAAAACTTATATAATTCCATTCATATATATATATATATTCAAGTCATATATCTGAAGATAGTATACAGGTCACTTTTCGATATATGATAATAAATGTACAATATAAATAAAATATACATTTCATTCACATAAATAATGGCAATAAACGGTCACCTCTTTCCAATCTGGGATTCCACCCTCAGGAACCCAAATAGG
>JANTPZ010013592.1:0-20831 GCA_025593235.1 Vachellia pachyceras
ATAAGAGTTTAAGTGTTAGCTAATTTGGAGGCAGCTCAATGTGCTTCCATGATGTCATTCTTAAGCTTTTGCAGCATGAAGTATTTTATGATTATATAGATGATTTTTGTTTGAATAATTTATGATCAAGAATTTTTTTCCTTTATAGCACTTCTTTGGTGGAGCAATGGGTGTTTTCACAACTCAAACACTTCTAAGCCCAGTTGGAGTCTCCAGAAACAAAGCTACTCCTGGTGCTGTTGCTATAAACTGGATTCTCAAGGTGACATTTATGCGATATATCACAATTGAGAAGTGCCATGTTTTAATTAAAAACTTTCATGAGATAATTTTTTTGATGAAATAAAGGTCCAATCTTGTTCCTGGTATGTAACCTATGTTTTTGGCTCATCTAAGTGGTTGTGTCCTGGGATTTAGTGCTTGTTTGTTTATTACGTTGGAACTACGTTGCACACAAACTAAGGTAAAACTCCTCTCACATACTTACCTCGACTTGCATAAAATCACTCTTCCAACGGATTCTCAAACATGTACGTATAGTTTTTGACTTTGTCCATTAAGTGTCTGGCAAAGTGATGTATGTTATCTATGGAGTAAATTAGGAAAGTGGATGGGCAATTCCTTTTGCGAGTAAGTCCATTTTTGTTATGATCTATCCCTGTCCTACCATAGTGAGAGAGGTAATGAAAAAAGAATACGTCTTTAGCAATGAAGAATATGAGCTCTTCATCACTAGCATCTTCAGCACAACTTCGAGGGAGATGAGAAAGAAGAGGAGCAGTTAGTACAAGGATGGAATCAATTTTGACTATTTGATCTCTCATGCTTGGTCCGTCTAGGATTGTTTTGAAGCCACCATGTGTCTGTTTGCTCACTACCAATTTTTGGGTGCAATTTAGCTCCTCTTCATCCATCATGTTTGAAAAGAACTATTTTGTTCTACAATTGTTACTTGTTATTCAAGGGAATTTACATGTGTTGATCGCATTTGTAGGATGGTGCTGGTCGTGTTGGGAAGATGCTTTATGCTCGGCAGGGAAAGAAATTTGATTATGATCTAAAACAAGTAATAAATGACTTGCTTCTTGTCAATCTGATTACATAAATTTGAGCTATCCTTTAATCTTTCTGAAAACTAGTATTACAGATGCGATTTGCAGGTGATCTTTTGATGGAGTTGGGTGCTGGAGTGGAGTTGGTAACTGCAGCAGTGCCACATTTATTTCTTCCCTTGGCTTGTGCTGCTAATGTAGCTAAGGTTTTATTGCATTCTTAGGACAAATGATTTATTCTCATCATTTTTGCAGGCTTTTTATCTTGCTTCTTTAGCAAATTTTTATTTGTCTTTTTTTGGCTATTAGAATGTTGCTGCTGTGACATCAACTTCAACTAGGATGCCCATTTACAAAGCATTTGCTAAAGGAGAAAACATCGGGGACGTCACTGCTAAAGGAGAATGCGTTGGCAATGTTGCTGATCTGGTATGCTTAAGATCTTCTCCACTGATCTATTAGGGCAAAACAGTAGATACACTTTTGTGGCATAATATTAGAAGCATGGCACATTCTGCAATAAATTGTGGTTCCATGCATGCGTGAGACTATTACTTGGCGTTCATGGATTAGTAGATCAATTAGTAATGTACGAAAGGAATCAATTATAGACATCAATATAATTAGATCTGCTCGTCATTGACAAACTTGGGATTTGCAATCCTTGGTAAGATGGGTTAATCTCGGTGATTATTTTCATACTAGATGGAAGAAGTGTTTGTCTTGTTTCAATCTTTGTATATGCACTGGCTTTTAACTGTGTCTAGTAAAAAGTAAGATTGAAACATTGTTCCAAAGTAAGTTTGTTTTATCAGAATAATTTGTTGTTTCGGAAATATTTTTGCAATCATGGATAGAGAAACAACTGAAACCTCTTGATATATTAAGATATTCCTAATTGGCCATGAGTCATTCTTTCATTTTTAAACTTTTGGAATCTTCTTTGCATAGGACCAGTGAATTAACAGGGCAAATTCTGGGATGTGTGCTTGCCTAACTGTGTGCGAACATGTTAGATATACTATGCTGTAAGATCAGACATATGAGGTAGGTTGTTACTATGCTAACATTGTAGAATAATATATAAGCAATGAGGAAGGTTTGAAGTTTGGCTGTGTTTTTTGACTAATTAACATAAGATGGGGGGTATCAGGCTTTACTTTGCTGAAATTGTTTTCTTGGGTGATATTTTTTGTTTGTACTTTTCTAACCTTACTAGCCAAGGTAGCCTTACTTTTTGAATTTTCTGCTTCAGTTGATGAAATCAAATGGGCCTCTTCTTTTTGCTCTTTACAGTTAGGAACTGGTCTGAGCATTTTGATATCCAAAAAAAAATCCATCACTTGTGACTACGTTTGCCCTCCTTTCTTGTGGATATGTCCTTAGCTCTTACAGAGAGGTTTGTTCTAATACCTCTAAAAGTTATTTCATTTCTTTTCATATTTCCAATCCTCTGATCTGTCCTCAAACACTTTTACACATTTGTAGGTAAAATCTGTTGTTTTGCATACACTGAACCGGGCAAGATTTAGTGTGGCGGCAGAGTCCTTCCTCAAGACAGGTGTCATGAAATTGATGCAGATGTATGCTTTGACCCGTCCTCATCCACACAAAAGAGGGGATATTTTTAGATGCGCTAGCATCTCAAGCCTTAACTCCATCCCCCCCCCCCCCAAAAAACAAAAAAATGGAGGCATAGGAAAAAATGCCAGAGAAAAAGTGTGGATCCATTTTGACTGCTTTGAAGTTATTGCATGCTTTCCATAATGGTGCTATTTTGTTCTTTTATATGGCATATTATTTTTTGTCTATAATGGCACTAGTGGTTTGTTTTGACATACAATTATTCCATAATATGCATTGCTTGTATTGTAATTAATTTAATTTGTTTCAGGGCGAGTACCCACTGTGCAGGAGGGTAATATGGATGAGAACATATTCAGGTTTACGTGGGAAGATAGGCCTGTAGTCCTTGGTATATGAATGGACTGAAATGTCTTTATTTAATGCAGATATCTTACCTCAAAAATTAAAACTGGATTGTTTCTTTAATTTTTTTTTTTTTTTAGTTCAGGATCAAGATTGAAGGATGCATTCCAAGACCCTGGCGCATATGTTGCCATACAACCTCTGTTTGAGGTGTTTGCTTTTTTGAGTGGATACAAGTTTTGAGCTTTCTTACACTGATTGATTTGTAAATTCGTTGCATTCTTGTATGTTTTCTGGTTGATAACAGAAAGAGAAGTATATTGTGACATATAACCTCTCAAAGAGTAAGGTGTATGAGGCAAAGTCAGATGACATTTTAAAAGCAGCATTTCATGTGAGATATACAACCGTCTCTGGAATTTGTCAGGTTACCAATACTGTTAATAGTACTTATGAAGTAAATCACTTTAATTTTTTTGCAGGCTCATCTGCTCTTGCATTTCATGAATTCATTGAATGGAAACAAGGTTTCTTCTGGTAAGCAAAGGGGTGATCTCAAGTCAAGTGCAGTGCACTCAGTTGCTTACCTTGAGGCTAATATTGCTTATTCATGCAATATGGTGGCAAATTCATATGGGCTTTTCAGAAGGAAAGCAAAAGAGCAGGTAAGTGAATTCACTTTATTATTCAATTTCTTGTCTCTGCATCAGGCTCTTGAGTTTGGCTGTCTAAATGTTGTTTTTGAAATGCATTAATTTCCATTGAGGTCTTGAATTGGTGGATTAGATGACCTTGTGTTTGCCTACTCTGCTTAGTAAGATATTATATTTCCTTTAAATTAGTTTAGGAGAGGTGTCAGGGGGAGTGGCAACAATAGAAATTCTGGTGCTTCTGGGTTGGCTTTCTGCCTGATGCACTTGTGATGCTTGACCATATCTTAACCATTGATTGACTTTGATGCCATAGCGGGAATTGTTTTTGATTAATTGTTTTTAGTGGAGGAAGGTGGGGTAGGGAATCCGCCTTATGCTTATCTTCATTTGATAGGTTTATTGTTTTGATTGTGATGTAGTTAGATATAATAAAAATTCTATGGAGTCACATTTGTAGTTTTCAGGCCATCATATTTGTTCCGTATATAAATGCACATATTGCTGTTACCAATCCATATTGCAAATAATGGGCGCAGAGTTGTAACTTGGGCTAGTTCCACCCTTAATTTTCTTTTTCAAAATAAAAAAAGGCTCACAGTTGGCCCAAGCAAATCCTATTTCGTAAAATTCAAATGAATCTGATCCAAATAAAATTGACTAACCAATCAGATGAGATTTTGGCTTTCGGTTATTGGACATTTGTATTAGACAAACTCCAAATCCAAATGAAACCAACAGCAACAAGAAGAAGCCTCTTCTCTTTAGGTGGGGTTAGTTACATAGATCACAGGATATTATTGTGCTCTATTAACAATAAACTCTTTAGACACCAAATGATCTCATTTGATAACTTCTTGAGTGTTCTTGGTCCCGTTCACCTAATGGAACCAATTGATTTAGAAGTTAAATAATATTTAAATTTTTTGTTTGAATATAAATATAATAGATATTTATTTTGTGTTCTTTGTGAACTTTATTTAAGAAACATTTAAGGTTGGGCATCTAAAATTTTAGAGGTTTTGGATCAGGCCGGATTGATTGGATAAAATTTGTAACCTTCCATTTAGATCGGTCCAGTTGGTCAAAGTAAACAGGCCAAACTAAGCGAATCTGTCCATGACTGGCATGGGGTTATTTAAAATGTTTCTGCTACTGAAGACCATCATTATTGCCGCAACTTATATGTAATTCATTTGTCTTGCAGGGATGGACTCTCTTCTTAATCCTGGTCGAGCTAGGCTCATACCACCTTGACGATAGAGATGATATACACATTCGCCCCTGGATGATGTTGGGTTTTTGGTGCAAAAGTTCCGACTTCTCTGCTTGTGGACTGAGTTATACTGAGAAGTAAGCTTGGATAACTGAAAGGAATGGAGAATAATAAGTGAAGGAAATATGTGATGTAGATGTACATCAAATTTTCCCCAGTTAAAATATATCCTATGGCCTAAAGGCATTGTATCCTGTGAAGCTCAAGAGAAACCACCATGTGAAATTCATACATGGTTGAATTTTTCCACTGGACCTGTTCGTGGGGCTGCCTATTACAGGATTATCTGAAGGATGAGTTGTTAGCACGAACGTAGATAGGGCATTCCCACTTTTGATATTCATCTTATTCAATAATTTTCAGCTTCGCTATTTTTGTTCTATTCTTCTCTGCCTCTCTGGTCCCCCCCCCCTCTTTTGCAGTAGGGATTTCTTCCAATCTTGTATTTTTTTTTAAATTTTTTCAATGAGGTTGACAATCTTGATACACATGTTGAAATCTTGAGGATCAACGAAACATCCCCATTTTGCATTCCTGTGGTTTAAGCTTATAAATGCAATCCTTTTTTATCTCTTGTGGAGGACTCAGAAATCATGTATTTAAAAAAGTTGTTTGGTTTGTTGGCAATTTACCGTTTTTTGAATACTGTATGGTAAATTAAATATGGTTGGTGAACAATTTGATTTACAAGATCATCATCCTTATCATTATTATTGTGATGTAGCAAGAAAGGGATGATGGAGAAAGATGATGTTTGTGGTTGCGGCAAGAAATAGAACCAAAACTGAACAGCTGTATGGTGAAAAAAGCATTAATTTAGGTGGCACTTGAGGACAAGTTTGCCTTTGAACATGTTATTTCACTGTCAGCCATGGCTCCTCATTAAATATTTCCCCACAAAGCATATTTAATGTGTCTCTGAATTTCTAGCTTCCTTATTTATTGTCACTCCTGCTCTTGGGATCTCCAGCTAAACTGTTTCCTGTTATTTAACGTGACTGTATTCAATCTTGTTTACTATATCATTCAATTTTTTTTCCATTTTTTCTTCTCTTTAATCATATGTTCTCTGAGGTTAAGAGGCTAAGATTTGACGATATACCTCCTGTATTGCTACAATCTTTTTGGCTCTAGATAAAGTCTGAACTGTTAAGTGAGTGAAACTATAATTGATTGATCCTCGTCTCTTTTGCATTTTATTTTTGTCCGAGGCTGATGCTGCATAGGATTATTGATATTGCTTCAGCATTTGCTGCATCATTCAATTACATCAATGTTGTCACATACAAGAAGAATCTTCTCAGTAGTCTCTTTGTCCATTTTGATTTCAAAGGCACACTATAAAAGGGTATAAACTTGTTTTTTTTTCTATCTTTCTCCAGTCTTTCTCTTTACAGATTAATTTATTCATGGTGTTATAGCATAAGAAAAGTAAGCATGTTACGCCCAACTGTCTATCCCCCTTTATTTTTAGTCTCTGGTAATTTCTTTTTTTTTTTTTTGGGAGGAGCAACTTTTTTTCTGAATTGAAAGGAAAATAAGAGTGCAAAAGTTGAGGTCCCCTCTGTTACAATAGAGGGGGTAGCTCAAAACACCATTGACTGTGTTTAATTATTTATGATAGGTTCCCTGTGGCCTGTGGGGCATGGGTGAATTTTTTTCCCCTTTTGCCTTTTGTTTTTGGAATTTTCTGGGGATTGTTTAATTCAAAAATCACAAAAAATGGTTCCAACAATGAGTTGTTCTTTTCATCTCTATTTTTTATTTTTTTTATAGATACATCTTTGAACTGTTGATTTCTCTAAACAAGGATTCCTTCCATTAACAACATCAATATATATAACTATCAAGTCTTCTTAATTTATTATAGGAAAACTTGAGCATGGAGCCATTGTGCATATTTGAAAAGAACTTCTTCCTAACAGTAAATGCAAGTCAAGAATAAACCATATTAAAATTCGTAAAAATCATATGGAAATATGTAAATTCTTCTTGTATTCTGTAAATTATTCTTGAAATCTTTAAACTTCTTTCTCCCAACGGATTTTCAAACATACCAATTATTGTTGCTGTTGTTATTCACAAAAAAACAATTATCATTATGTTTAATAGAGAGTAATTTGATAATTTGTTCATTTTAAGATTTGGATTTGTGGGTGAATTTTATATTTAATAGTTCTGTTGTCTTCTCTGCAAGCTGCTGCAGCCACAGAACATTCCACTCCTAGCCTACCTGGCCATGGTGCACATACACATCCCAAGGCATTAAAGTTTCTATTTAAATTTTTTTAAACATTCGATTTTAATTATAATTTTCACAATATGTGTATCTTATGAATAAAATATACATAACTATCCCTCAAATTGCATTTATTTGTAACATTTTTTATCATGAAAATATAAAACATGCAATATTTATTATTTGATGTTAATTTTTTTATAATTATCTTTATTCAAATGCTCTAATAATATTTCTGAATTGCCAAATCATCTTAAATTTTTTTTTGCTCACTTTATCTAAATACTAAACGGCTTCATATTTTAGAAGATGAAAATTATGAATATGTGAAGAAGCACTCAGATGTAAAAAAAAATCGCAAATAAATAAGATGCAGATATTCCAAAGTTTTTTTAATGTCATCCAAAAGTGTTAAAAATGACCAATTTCATCATAACTGTTAAAGAATTAATTTTGATTATTAATATTTTTTAACAGTCACTGTAACATTGTTTTTTTTAATACTTTCAAACACATTTTAAACCAAAATAAAACTGTATAAAGCGTATCTCATTACAAGCACAACCAAAACAAAAATTACCCTTAACCAACATAAAAAAAAAAATACAACGGATTCCTGGTCTTTTTCATCGTATTCTTACAAGCATTTTATCAATGAAGTTGAAGTTTTTCTTTTACACGTGAAGAAGGATTCAAATTTCAATTAAGCAAGACAAAAAGTTCTTGTCCCATTTATAGAATCCAAAGTTTATGGGAGGTAAGGGCAGAATCCAAACCATGACGTGTTTGACATTTTCTGAATTTGGCAATATCTTGTCCTCTTTAATTCTTCACGTCTCTACTGTGAAATTTATTGAATGGTTCATGCTCAAACATTTACTTGTTTTTTGCACTTGGAGAAACAATGATCTATATTTGTTTGCTCTCAGAAATCCATTTAATGCAGTTTCGTGTTATAGCAGAGAGATCTCCGTAACCACAGAAACTAACTTTTGTGTCAATGCCCTTTGATCCTATTATTATTCTGAAACATTACGTTGCATTCTAGGTATTCGATAAAATGCTCCAAACCCTAGAACAGTATGAATGGTTTTGCTTAAAGAGAACTCAGATTTTGCAGAATTCAAAAACCTTATCTTACGGGTAGCTAGTTGATACAGTCATTCATACATATTCATCCATCAAGTATAACTAAAACTTTATGCTTCAAGAAACCCCAAACGTCAGGAAATGATTAGGAAGATACAGATCGAGAAAGCCTAGTTAAAACTTTTAGCCAGTAGTAACAGTAATAGGTAGATAAAATTTATAAATAATATAAAAACTCTATCAAGTGATACATAAATCATGAACAGTACAACTCATTTTTCCAAGATTCCGTGCAATGCACGGGACCATACTAATTAATTAATAATAGATGGAAGCCAACTAAATAGTGAGGTGATATAGCATTATGAGATACTTTTAAGGCTTTAACTAACTAAAGCAGTTGTGGTAGTTGATGATGTTGGTGGTGGAGGAGGACTACTATTAATTTTTTTGGCTAGGCTGTGTTTGTTGTTGTGCATCCAAACCTTGAGCACTCTTCTTCTGACTCCAATCTCTTGACATAACTGTTGCACAACAGATTCTTCCTGCTTCTGTATCTTCCACCCAACTCTCTCTGCAAAATCCAGCATCTTCTCCTTCTGCTCCTGTGTGAACTTTGTCCTGAACCTCTTCTTCCCTATCTGCGATGATAATGCTGGCCTACTCATCACCATTCCACCACCATCCTCCTGCTCATCTGATTCCGAAGGAAGTAGTGGCCCTGTAGGCCCCACATTGTAGGGCAGTATGATCTGGTGTGGTGGCGGTACGGTTCTTGAAGGCAGAATGTTGCCTGTAGGGTATCCCACAAGTGCCTGTTCTGGGGCTGTTGCTAGGAAACTCTTGTGATGGTGATGATGATCTCCAAAGAAGAATTTCCTTCCAAATTTGTAATAAGAAGAAGGCTCATCTCTACCCTCTACTTCTTTTCTGTGGAAATTCCTGTGACAGTGGCAAGCTGAGCAGGTTAAAGCCTCTATGGTGCCTTCTTCTCCACTGGGCATGAACTCACCACAGCCATCAAGGGCATTACCTCCCATGGAAGCTGCATGATTCTTAAGGCACTCTCTGTACCTTACTTCTTTCTTGTTCTTCATGTAGGGTCCATGGTCTTGAAGGACTGGTTGTTGTGTAATGGAGGAGCCAGAGCCATTAGAAGGGTCTTGATGTTGGTGGTGTTGGAGATGATGATGATCATGGGCCATGTTCCCATGCCCCTTCGGTCCATGGCCATTACCATGTTCCCCACCACCAAATGTTGCACTGTTTATTGGGATTGGGATTTCTGCGTCTCGACTAGAAAGTTCCATTCCTAGCTTTTATCTCTCTCTCTCTCGTTCTCTGGGTTTGCTATTTTTCTGTGGGTCTTGTCAATTTTCCAGCTCGGAGACCAAGAAACACATAAGATGAGAATGAAATATAGAAAGAGGGAATTCTGGGACCTTGTCTTCTCACTTTGTCATCCCCTTTACTTAGCACCGCAACACTGAGAATGAAAACAGTAGGTTTGATTTGATTAGTTCTTGAGATAAATACGCTAAGGAAAATAAGGTTAAGTTACATGAATAGATGAGAGATTAATGACGACTAACACAACAAATCCTAGGGCTATAATTTCTTGCTTGCAGTGATGACGTACAATTGAACTAGGCTTATCTCATAAGGTAGCTAGATGGTTATTAATCTGAATTATAGAAAGAGAAAGAAGAAGCAAAACCCAGAAATAGGGGGCAACTAAACCACACGAGTTAGACATCTTGAGAAGAAAAAACACTGTTAATGCACTCTCTCTGGGCACACTATCTCTTCTACACATTTCTTCATGTAAATCTCAACTAGAGACACAGCAGAATGGCATATATATATATATATGTGATGAACAGGTGTTGGAAACAACATACCCTCTATATATGAAGTTTTGTTGGAGGAGAGAGAGCGAAACTGATCTTGAGCAGCTTCAGAGGAAGAAAATTAACATATGGTTACAAAGGTACTGTGACTCACAAGAAAAGAGAGAAGAAAATGAGTTGAGAGAGAGAGAGAGAGAGAGAGAGAGAGAGAGGAGACGACAGAGAGAGGCTTTGGGAGAGAAGCACTAAAACAAGAGCTTATAGAGGTGTTGGTGGGGGGGGGGGGGGAATAGAGGGATAAATGAAAGAGGAGAAATTCACCGTTAGTTTTAGCCTTTAGAGGGGAAGGTATATATGTATTTTTCATAAAAAATTAATTACATGTATGATATCAGTCAAATTTTAATCTAAATGCGTGTTTGGTTCAATGTAATATTTATAAACTTTTCAGATTATATTGAAGTCACACACAATTTTTATAGTATATATTTTGATGAGATTGGAAAATTTTTATCGCTGCAATATATTTTAATTAAATTTCATACCTTTTTATTAATTTATGAAGACCGCATAGTTTTTATTTTAAAAATACGCATGCTCTTAAAGAGAATTATTCTATTCTAGTTTAATTTTCAAATTGGATTAAATTGTGGTCTGAAAAAAATAACCTACACTTGATATAAAGAAAAAAAATTATCCTTAAGTCCTAGATAAAAGAAACTAAATACAAATAGGCCTTCAAATTTTATTCAATATGAATAAGCCTAAAAAATTAAATGTTTATAAGCCAAACTTTATATTGATAAATGGAATTACGTTATTATAAGTCAAATGTAGCAATGATATATAGCACATTCAAAGATAAAGCTATGTGTGTAATGTTGGGTTTGTTTTAATGGTTTTCAGTTTCTATTAAAAAAAAAAAGATATAGCTAAGACATAGGTATTATATACACATGGTGACTGTTTAGCAACGTTTAACTTATAATCAAAAGCACGTTTAACAGTATTTTTTCGTAAAATGAAATAATCTCCTCTACATATTTTCCTCGACTTGCGTAAAAGTACTTCTCTACAGCGTTACCAAACGGACCCTCACTACATGAACGTGTAGAGAGTACATTCAAATACAAATTAAAAATGGTGAATCTCATGAGTTTATGAGATGTATATAGACATAGATATAGATATATAGGTTTTATATATGATCACGTACGTTCTCTCGTTCTCTGTTATATATCATTAACATTATGTATGTTTGAGAATAACTTCTTTCTAATGGTACATGTAAGTTTAGACAAAATCAGCTTGAAATTCTTAAAATCCATCTCGAAATCCATAAAAAACATCTTGAAATCCGTATATAATTTTTAGATTTTGTAAATTTTTTCTGAAATTCGTAAACTCCTTCATCTTATGGATTTCCAAACACACCTATTCACTGCGTGAATATTAAAACGACTGTGCTTTGATATGCCAAACTATGTGCTTTGCTTGCAGCATCGGACATATATATATATTATGTATATGTATGTATCTGTGAGAGAGAGAGAGAGAGAGAGAGAGAGAGAGAGAGGGAGGAGCGTTGTGTCAGATATAGAGAATGAGACCAAAACTGCAAAAGCAAGTGCAATAATTCTGAATAATATTGGACTGAATAAGTATGAATTAAATTCTTCAAATTAAGACTTCTGGATTAATTAATTATAGTAATAATAATGATACTTACCCTATAATATATGAATTAATTTTATTGTGAATTTAATTAGCAGATCCAAAATAATCCTTTTATCTATATATTATTACACACACTTAAATATACCATGTACGTACAATCTTAAACTACAGTGAGCACAATGAAAAGTGTTTATTATAATTAACTCTTTTAAACTTGGATCAATATCTTTAAAAGGTTTTATATAGTGAGTATATGTGTGTTTATGTATGTATTTCTTTATTCTTTATTTGTTCTTCAGTTAAGTAATATTGTGATATACGTACGTTATTAAGGGAAGATTCAATAAGGTTGTTGAGTGTGATAATAAATTAATTAGGCATGCATGTTTTATTTATTTTTAGAAAGAGGAAAATGATGAAGAATTAATTAATCATAGGGATTGTATTACTTTATTAATTCATTAATTAGGAGATGGAGAAACTGAATATCCATGATGTTGTCATCAACATAAACATAAGTTCAAAGTAAAACAAAACATCAATTGAGCATATATCATATTCTCCTTATCTTCACCATGCTTTATGTGATGTATTTTAATTAATAGAGATATGGGTCCAATGGAATAATCTAAAGAACTGCAGAAGCATACCTGAATCCATGTGTGCGGTTGTTAGAACGGGTAAATCAATTAGGTTATCACTGGGGGGAAGAGAGGAGTCGTCTGCAGATGGGGAAGTAAGTTGGCAATTATGATAACCCTAGCTAACACGGGGATCATCTATTTACATGGGACCCAGTATTCGGTTCATCAATGAATAAAATGGGGCTTCGGTATATATTATTACATGATACATAATTAAACTCACTTAATTCCTTAAGCCTAATTAAATTACTTTATAAATTGAGCCGGGTTAAAAAAAAATGACACTGTGCATAAGTATAATATGTGGCTCATTGTTGGTTCATTCCAACCTTATATATACTTGTATATATTGAAAACTAGGTTATATTCTTGGTCAAATTTACGTACTTTTCCGATACTAAATATAAGATCCTCTTTGTAATGTATGCATTACAAAGAAATGTTTTACATATAGGATCAGAGGAGCGTACGTAATTTATCATAACCATACTCGTGCGTGTCCACTTTTTTAAAGCAAAATATCTTAAGACAATCTAATTAACATGGGATCTAAAAATAATTTTTGTATTGTATGATGAGTCAAATATTATTCAAGTTGCGACATATATTTTAATTAAATAAGGACACTCTATATAGACTATTATAATAATTATGAATAAATTAAACATTTTTAAAAGAGAAATTAAACAGGGCTTAGAAGATATAAATTAAATTATGAATAAATATAACTAATCTTATAGTACTAAATCTAAAATTTCTAATTGAAATAGGGCTTAGAAGATATAATTATTTTTCCAGAAAAATTTTCTTGCAATTAATTTGAGCATTATATTCAAAATGTATAACTGATGTTAATTAACTATACATTGTTGAGCAGCTTTAAATATGATTGGAGAATTAAGTTGACAATATTATTTGAGAATTAATTAATCATTTTAGTAAATGATATATAATAATGAATCAATCCCTAATAAAACACAAAGAAATTAAAGGAGTGGAGAAATATGTTAAAGGGAGAGACAAATGATGAAGTGAATAAGGCCATGTCTCTGTGCTTGTTTGGCAACGTTTGGCTTGTAGCCATAAGCACGTTCAACAGTGTTTTTCCACAAAACGAGACAATCTCCTCCATATATTTACCTCGACTTGTGTGTATTGGATGAGCTTTTTGAGTTTTGGGGTCCTCTAGGGTTTATGAAAGAATCTACCAATTAAATGTGCCCCCTTTACCAATGGACGCTTGATAGAGTTGGCAATGTCTACTACCAGCATTCCTCAGGACGAGGGTTCGAACCCTGGGGAGTGACAGCCGTGATAATTAAAGCAACCTCAAAGAGGTTGTCCCATCGGTACCTCACTATCACCGTAAGGTCTCCTCGCGGGGGGTCCGGATTAGTCTGGGGCGGGCAATGAACCCAAGATACCGGATAGTTTAATTTATACAAAAAAAATGTGCTCCTTTTCAAATTAAATTTTTTTATATATTTATAAAAATCATGCATGCATGCATGCATGCAGCCGTTGGGATGTATATATGGATATGAACATTGGGAAGTGCTTTAGGGTTTTTTTTGGCTGAACTCAAATAAGCCCTAAAGCTAAGGGCACTTATTAAAGTGGTTTGAACCCCACACATTTTATTCACGAGCATATCATAATTATAGGGTAAAGCATGAGATTCAAAGTTAGGTCTAACGTATATGTGTGTGTGACCAAAGTTGTCTTCTTTTAGTAAAGTTATATTGTGCATGTTTGCAAAGAATTTCTTTTCAACGGTGCATGCAAACCAAGACAAAACCATCTTGAAATTCGCAAATTTTTCTTAGATTTTGTAAATTCTTTTCGGAGTCCATAAACATATTTCTCCCAACAGATTTCCAAACACACATATTTTTAATCTATATATTCATTAGGGTTACGGTGCATCAGTGTTGGAAGTATTTTTTGTGTGTGTATCTCTATCAACGTAAAGGTATTATTTTAAGAGAATACAGGAAATGATTTTTAAAATTGTAAAAAAATAAATCAGAGTTTTGAAGTACGAAATCGAGTAGACCGAAGATAAAATAAATAGATCAAATTTCAAAATGAACTATACTACTCATGACTCCAGAGAGAATACTTAATTAATTGTAAAAGCAAAATTTAAACTGAACATTATCAAATTTTGAGATGGGCGGGATAAAATTAAAAAGTGACTGGAGTTTTTTAAACTAGAAGTATTTTTTTTTCAAAAAAGAAAAAGAAAAAAGTGAGTAGATCGATATACCTTTCCTTATTCACAACTTGCTTGTATTTATTCCATTTTCCACGTTTCAACATCATCTTTTAGCTAATATATGCACTGAGAAATTTGATTATTATTATTATTATTATTATTATTATTGGTGGTGGTGGTAGTGATAAGATAGGGAAAAAAAGTAACTTTTGGAATCCATGCACTTACTTTAATTGGTTAAAATATACTTTTAGTTATTTATGTGCCTATTTGGGAAGCCATTTTCCCCAACGGACACGCTTGCCAAGATAAAAACCATCTCAAAATTTGTAAAAACCATCTCGAAATCCATAAAAATCATTTTGAAATCCGTAAAACCATCTCGAAATCAATAAAATGCCTCGAAATCTGTAAACTCCATTCTCCTAATGGAGTTCCCAAACACACACTATATTTGCGTCAGGTTTTACTTTAAACCTTTAAATTTAAAAAGTACATTTTTAGTTTCTCAAACTTAACGCCGCTGATCTCTCTTAACGGAAATTGCTGACTTATCAAACTTAACGCCGTTATTTTAAATCTTTTTTATTTTACACAATTTAAAATATCAATTTTATTATATTGTTAAATTAAAATTAAAATGTGAGTATGGTTTGTTAACGTTTTATTGTACAGTCATCAATTAAATTTGATGAGTCAGTAATTTCCATTAAGAGATACTAAAGGCGTTAAGTTTGAGGAACTAAAAATGTAATTTTTAAACTTAGAGAACTAAAATGAAACATGACGCAAACATAAAGAATTAAAAGTACACTTTAGCATACTTTAATTTAATCAAGGATATCCCATAATTAATTAATGAAGAGTTTGATTAATTAAATTCGCTTTTGAAAACCTGATAAATTTTTTTTTTTATCATACCGCTTCAATTTTCTACAAATTAATTTGCTATTTTCCCTGTTTAATTGACAAGTATTGCGTCAATAATAGATAACTATTGTCTTATTAATTGAAAAGTTAATAATAATAATAATAATAATAATAATAATAATAATAATAATAATAATAATAATAATAATAATAATAATAATAATAAAGCTGAAGCAGTCCGTATATTGGTTGTTTACTTGCACGCTACCATGTTTCGTATTTCTCCCAAATATTCCCAATCATGTTATCACACCCTACTCATTTCCATGCTCCCCATCTACATATACATATACATATATATATATATATATTCCTCACTTTGTTTTTTTATTTATTTTTTAAGAGTTGAAGTATATAATGGGATCATAAGGTCACTCTCACTTAATTTTTTTTTGTTTTTATTGTATTTTTTGATAGATTAATTTGAAAAGCTTCCCAATAAAAATAAAATTTTAAGGGATTCTTCAAACTTTTTATTGGTAGTGAGCTGTTTAAAAATAGTCTCCCAACCAGCAACACAACATTGTGTTGTAAACATCTTTCAATTTGAATGCTTTTATTTGGCTTTTGTAAATTGTAATCCTAAAAGCTTCAAAATGTAGCTTTTAAGTCTAACTTTGATTTTTGGAAAGAAATTTACTTGACTTCAATAATGCCAGTCAAGATGAAATTTTTTATGCTTAAATTGGCTTTTAGGCCTTTTTTTTTTCCTTCTAGTTACATGTATCATCATAATTGAGACAATTATATTTAAGGTACTAATATGTATTAAATGTGAATATATCTTCCAATGAAAATTTAAAACATTATTCATCATATTGTGATATACTAGTCCATCTTTTTTTGCTAAACATGTATCAACCTTGATTCATGTACTATGCACTTTTTTCAACGGAAATTCAAACATTAATTTAATACGTTGTGAGAGACTAATGTATTTCGTTAGATCCAACCCTTGTTGATAGACACTAATCCATTCAATTATACTTAGACCCTTATTGTTGGCTTTTAGGCTTTTATTTTATATGGGCATATGGAGGGATTTTAAAATTATCTCCGTTTGGAAAATTTTAAAATACTCAGACCTAGAGAAGTATTTTTACGCAAGTTAAGGTAAACATGTGAAGGAGATTATCTCGTTTTGAGGAAAAACACTGTTGTATTTTGAAAAGTAAATAAGCTTTTCCAAACAAGCACAATGTAAAAGCCAATCCAAACCAGCCAGATATTTTTCCATGCAGTAACATTTATATTTTAAATAAACTTGAAAAAGCATTGGAATAATTACTTCACTGGCCCACCAAGATGGGATTTGCCTGTTGCATTCAATTTCAATTTTAAGGCTTCTAAAATTTTTCTTTTCTTAATGCATCATTGAGTTTGGGCTTTTTATCCTCTCAAGTTATGGGCTTATTAGAAGCCCAATCAAGTGTTCTCATATCATCAAGCTTTTTGCTACCATATTTTTGTAACTAGAATGTGCTTTCCCGTGCAAACGCACGGAAAGATTATAATTTTAATTATTTTTGTAACATATCATCGATGTGCACACATTTAATACATGAAATTATCTAAAACATATAGTTGTCTTTAGTAGGAGTATATCTGTGTTTTAGGAAAAAAACATAATATATATTTTGTGTGTTTGGGAATCTGTTAGAAGAAAGGAGTTTACAAATTCGGAAAAGAATTTACGAAATCCAAGAAGATGGTTTTTATGGATTTCGAGATGATTTTTACATATTTCAAAGTGGTTTTGTTTTGGTTTGAATGCACAATTGGGATAAGGAATTTCCAAACAGTCACATTGTCTTGTGTATTACACATAATTTGACGTATAAGATCCGAATATGAATATTATGACTGACTTGTTAAAAGGAAGTGTAACTGTAGTCTAGCATGTAGATATACTTCAAAGTTGAGTTTTTTAGTAAAAAAAAAAAAAATTCCTCTTAAGGTCCTGTGTTATTAGAAGAAAGACCTACATTTATTAATGGGTTGAAAAATAGAGTAAGATGGTAATACCATTTCAATCCTTATTATAAGTCATATCCAACCATATCTCACGAGAATTAAAAAAAAGGTGATTAAGTCATTTATCTTTATCTCAAAATGGAAAAAAATTATAAATTTTCTCATATTTAATATCGTAAATTATACTCCTCCAACATCACTGACGAAATTACAAATCTGTTCATAATTTTCCTGCCAGTGGCACAATCATTAGTCCCCCCCCCCCCGGTTTGCCAATGACATTGCAGTTTAGACTTAAGAGGTATGAAAGTTCGTGTGTAAGGTCACATGTTAGATCTTGTTTGTAGCTTCAAGCCGTTAATCTTCCCGAAAATTCATTAAGAAGGAAGGAGAGTTTTCTCTACCGTAAGGTTCAGGTTTGGTATAAAGACAATGCACTGGTCTGAGTAGACCCTGCATTTCTCGGAGGTATAAAATTCGTAGAATGAATCAGGATTGGCTTAACTTTGAACAGCCGACAAACTTGACAGTTTTTGTTGGAAATTGCTCATAAATTTCATAACATGGCTGAATTTACAGCAAGGTGGAACTCAACCCAACTAACGCCCTCTGCTTCTGAACTTGTCTCTTTCTCATCTTCTCCCTCAATTCATGCACACTGCTCCATCTTCCCTTCTCACCTTGGATCTTCGTAAGCAATGTGTAAGATGCAGAATGATTCTTCTGCAGCTCACACATCTTCTTCGCGGCAACCTCTCCAAGTTCCATATTTGAATGCATCATACAGGCTCCCAATAATGCACTCCGCAACACCACATCAGGTTCAAATTGCATGTTCTTTATTATCCCTTCTGCTTTTTCTAATTGCCCAGATCTTCCATACAGATCCACCATACAAGTGTAATGCTCCATCTCTAATTGAATACCATAGTTTCTCTGCATAACAATGAAGTGCCTCTCACCTTCTTCAACCAGACCTCCATGAACACATGCCGACAACACATTTACGTATGTGATTTTATTAGGCGTAAGACCGGCCTCTATTATCCTATTGAATTCTTTGAGCCGAGTCCGTGCCTGGCGTAGCCGCCTATGATCGAGTTCCATGATGCTAAATTCTTTCTTGGGATGGACTCGAAAACACTAAAGGCTGCATCCATATCCCCACATTTTGCATACATGTCATCTAGCGAGGTTGATGTGATGATGTCTTCTGGTATGCCAGATTTAATGAGACTCTGATGGACTTGCTGGCCCATGATAATCTGCACATGCGTCCAACACACTTGAATATGTGAAATGATTGTGGCGATCAGACACTGACTTTAACATCAAAATAAATAGTTCTAATGCTTTCATAGATCTCATATTTTGTACATACCCACTGATTATAATTGTCCATGTCACCACATTTCTCTCTTCCATTTCATTGAAAATGGATCGCGCTCTATAAATTTGCTTGTTCCGGTTATAACCATTTACCAAAGTGGTCCAAGAAATAATGTTTCTTTCAGGCATCAAATCGAAAGCACTTTGAGCATCAGCCAAGCTCCCAACTTCCATGTACCCAGAAACTAAAGCGTTCCAACACGTAACCTTTTTCGACAATAGCTCTTCGAACACTCGACCCAAAGCCTTCTTCTCTCCTAGAGTCGCATATGCAGCGATTAGAGCAGATCCAACAACTAAATCCAAGTTAAGTGCCATATGAACTGCTCGAGCGTGAACCTGCTGGACCAAAACATCGAAATCAGTATTCACAACTGCTCTGAGTAATGTGGATATGGTATAATTATTTGGTGCTGCACCGGCTCGTCCCATTTGTAAGAAACTTTGGCATAAACCATGAAGGTTTCCAGTTCTCCAACATCCAGATAACATAATGTTCCACGAAACGGCATCTTTAAGAGGCATTTCGTCGAAGAGATTCTTGGCAAGGTGAAACTGACCTTGCTGAATGTGGCCGCTCATTATCACGTTCCAAGAAACACAGCTCGGCGATGCGGGGTTTTCGTCGAACAGCTTACGAGCTTCATCAATCTTATTGTTGCGTAGGCAAGTATCAATCTTTGAGGTAAGTTCAGCAGCTGAAACCGTACAAAAGTGATGCGAAATTCTCGACGAGAAGAATCTAGTTAAGGCCCGCATCTCTTACATACGTTGGTGAAGGTCGGTAATTTGATTTAAGAAGGGTCAAGAAAGGAACCAAGCCGAATCAAAAACCCATGAGGAAGAAGACACAACCATCCGATTCAGGGGTCAGCCGTGAAAGCTCCAGTAAAGTCTCCTCATACAGCCACTGAAAGATCTGCATCATAATTACTTTTTTTTGGTGAACAACAAGCAAGTGGGCCTTTGGCCCACACTCGGAACCCTCCGGTATCCGGCACCTTTTCCTGAGTCCCTGGCCTTCTTTCAACTGGACCAAGTAACCCGGGGCAACCGACTAATCCGGAGTGAGGAATACACGTGGCGCATCCCTGTAAGGTGCTTTGCACTAAGGGTGGGTTACCTCTACCCCGAACGTTGCTCCCAGGGATCGAACACTCGACCCCTGGAGTGGTGACGCGCTGACCACTGCTGCATCATAATTACTTTGAATATGAAGAGTGAGTGCAAAGCCAGCAAGCCATGCGCTCAAAAAATGAAGAGCGAAAAAAAAAAAATATATATATATATAATATAGAGAGAGAGAGAGTGAGAGAGAGGGTGGAAATATGGAATTTCAAAAATAGTGAAGGAGAGAGTGAAGTTGGCTTTCCAGAACAAAAACTGAGGAAGAGGAAGAACCTGTATTTGGCGAGATCAAATACATTTCTGGGTCCGTTTGGATAAGCGGTGGAAAAAGTGATTTTTTTATAGAATAAATTTTGAAAAAGGAATTCTGAATAGAATTTAAAAGTATAACGTGATTTATGTCTGTATTAACGGTGGGAAAATGACTTTTTTGAAAAAGGAGAAAGCGTTTGGATAAACATTGTAGAAGTAACTTTTGTTGTCAAATTATGCAAAAAGACATAAATCTTATTAAATGTCACACATTCACATATATATATATATATTATGTTAGTTATTTGTAATAATTTTGAGGAACAAGACAACTATAAAAATTAAAATAAAGAGTAAATGGAAATATATGTAAATTAAAAATAATGAAAAAGGAAATTTTTTTAACTAACTACTAATACCACATAACTGGATCATACAATTGTTCTACTAACTAATTAAATAACATATATAATTAATTGGATCACCAATGAAGTCCAACAACAAAGCTCTTCTTGGCTGAAGAAAATTCTTTTT
>JANTPZ010013593.1:0-11818 GCA_025593235.1 Vachellia pachyceras
AGCTATAACTTCCCAAATATAAATCACTTTTCAAAACCTAGGTTTTACCTCAGAATCTGTAAAACCTAGGTTTCAAACCTGGTTTCCAAACAAGCCCTAAGACTGAAATCTTTTTTTATTGCCTTCACATAACAGGAGGAACCATGCACAATGCACTTATTTGGCATTCATAAAAGAGTTGAAGACACTACCTCATATCACATTAAAAACTCGTTTGGATCTCTTGTCTACATTTATAATTTATCTAAGTACTCACTTTTTTTAAAATTTATGTTTTTGTAATAAAACATAATTTCAAATTTAGGTTTTGAAAATATATTTTTTATTAAATTTTACATCTCTCATAATGAATTTTTTCTTTCCTCTTTTTTCTTTGTCATCTTTTCTACTTACTTTTACCTTGAACTCCATAAAAGCTAATAACTTCTCAAACTCAATCATCTTTTTAAAATTTAAGTTTTACCTCAAAATTTGTAAAAGCTATTTTCTAAAAAGTAAGTTTTGCCTTGACTTCTATAAAGTTATTCTTGATCATATTTCTAAACCAACCTTAAAGAAGGTATTAAGTATGAGTGAAATGACTAAACATTGTTCTCAATCCTTCAAGGTTTGTTTTTCTTCTTTCATTTAGTATTTTTTTCATATTATGTTTATTAATTTTAAAATTTTCAACTTGTTATCTCTCATATTTAATACCCTCATCAAAAGAGAGATTTTTTTTTAAAAAAAGGACTCACAATTCTTACTTAATAACATTAATACCTTTTTTGCCCAACTGATTAACTCTGTTATATTTAGAATACTAAGATCTATCTTGGAGTTACTCACTGATGCCATCAATTAAATAAGAAAAATAATATCACAGAAATTTTAAGAATTTTGATAGTGTCATTGTCACTTATTAAAGTCATTATAAATAATTAAATTTTTTCAGATATTATTTTTCCCATTCTTTATTTTTTTTGTTGAAGCTCTTTTTTGTAGGCCCCACCAAAGCTGTCCTCGTCCTTTGCCAGCCTTATGCTTCCCTCCCAATTCCACCTAATCCCACCCTCGCGCACTCTCTCTAATCTATATATTTCCCTTCACGTACGTTCATGAATTATGGTTTAGACACAATTTCTTCAAAAAAAAAGTTCTCTTGATCTGACGTATTCAGCAGAAAGGGGGTTTATGAGTTGTGAAACGTCGAGGCTAGATGATTACTTCATATAGTGTTAGCGCTAAATTATAAAAGCCAAAACCGTCCAGTTTCATTACCTAAAGATTATCGATGTTTACTCAAGTTTTTGAGAAACCTATATATATAATTCATTCGATGTGCTTGCTTGCTTATTTGGTCGCAAGATATGGTAGAGAAAAAGAAGAGAAGCGCTATTTCGTGTTTCCAACGACAAAACGAGTGGTGACTTAGTCTAAAGATAAACAAATATCCTTAAAAAATCTAAATATCTACCCCTCTAGTGGTACCAGGTGGGTGGTTACTCTACAAAGGTTGCCTACTTGCCTTCTTTTGTCCCCGTCTCTCCTCTTCCAGTAACCTGTATTTCGTAGTCTGTGTATAACGCGAAACCAAATGCTCTGTTTTCATTTTTCAACTTCCTTTATTCCTTTCTTCTCCTTTACTTCTTGCTTCCCGAATTTTGCAGAAACCCACTTACTATCTCTTCACTATTTCTCTGTGTAATTTGTTCAACATTTTTTCCCTTGTATGAGAATTCAACGAATTGTTGAAGGAAAGAAACAATTTTTGTTTGTCCTAGAGCTGCAAGTCTTTTAATCAAATGTGTATTATTTCTAGCTTTTTTCTGACTTCGGGATTCTGATGGTTTTCCTTGATCGAAAATTTTCTTCCATCTCTCAAGTCCACCTGAGCCAAATTTCTTGGGATCAACTTCTTGTCCACCTCTCAAGTTCACTGCGATTCCACTATTTTACTTTCATCTTTAAATTGAAGTTATGAATTTTTTCTGGAGACCTCACTTGTATTTGCTGCACTTTCTTCTATTCCTTCTTCATCTTCACTCCCTCTCTTCGTATACCACACCCTTGGATTGCAAGGACACAGCTCGCGTCTGCACTTCTTTCTTGGCCTTTAAGTCTCAACCAAATCAATCCTTAGCCTTAGTTCAGAGCATGTTTGACGTTTTACCTAAAGCCATAACTGTTGAAGGCAACGGCCGGGACTACTTATTTATAAAAAAGAACTGTTCTTGTGCTGCTGCTACAAACAAATACGCATCCAGCACCACTTTTACTGTAAATTCCAATGAAGGGTTGGTGTATGATTTGGTGATGAAGGCCTATGATGGACTTGGTTTCTTGCCCAAAACGACCAGAATGGCAGAAAAAGGAGCCGTTATAACATTGATGTTGTTTTGTGGTTGCTCCAGTGGACCATGGAACTATATGATGAGTTATGTGATGAGAGAAGGTGATAGTATTGAATCTCTTGCGAGTCGGTTTGGAGTTAGCATGGATAGTATAGAGACCGTGAATGGCATGAACAATCCTGATAATATCACTGTGGGTTCTCTGTATTATATACCTCTTAATTCGGGTTAGTGTTTGTGTATTGTTGATTCACTTTAATGTTTATTCATCAATTTCGGTATGATCTTTTTATTATTATTTTTAATGCATTGCAGTTCCTGGTGAGCCATATACCCAGAAGAATGATACTTCTGCAGCTCCTGTTCCTGCCCCTTCTATTGACAATGTTTCTGGTATGGATAAATTATGATATGACCTTTTATTATTTTCTGTCATTTTATTTTCACCTTAGACTTTCTAGTTTGTGATGATCTCTCTCTCTCTCTCTCTGTACAAATTAGTGGAAATTTAAAATTTCACTTGGTTACATCTTTCATTCTTCTTTGCTGCACTTCTAGTTTAAGCTGCTTTTTTTTTTTTTCAAATTCAAATCCTAAAGAAGATTTTCTTTTAATCATTTTCATACCTATTGCTTAGCTTCAAATGAAAGGAAGTTATTTTCATGTGTCAGTCTTTTGAGTAGGCTAAGTTCTTCATGCAAATCTTTGTGAAGGACAGACTTAAGAGCACTTCAAAGCATTAATAAATACTGTTGATGCTACATGTTGGTTTTATCATGATAAATATGCAATATAAGTGGCGTTGGACTATGGCTTTGGTGGTGATGGAACATCCCCTGGCCCTCAGCTTGCTTTGAAAATTTGTATTTTTCAGACTCTTTGGGTATGGCAGATTTTGCATTGAGTTAAAGATTCCTGTTCAATATAAAATTAATTGAGATACCAAAGAGTTTTTTTTTTTTGGAGTTTATTTCGTTGTGGCTTTTACTTTGCTTCTAGCTTTTTGGTTAGGCTGTTTGCTATCAAGTTTCCAACCAAAATTTTTTTTTTTACATTGTTCTCATGTGTAAAATATCTCTATATCTTAATGTTTATATTGAAGGAAAACCGACAATTAAAACATGCCCTTAAAGTCTTGCCCTCACAATCGTCACTTGTACTTCTTTTGCAGATAGTCAAGTGAGTCATGCTCATGCACCCTACTTATGGATTGTTGGGGGTTTAGGAATTGGTCTTGCCCTGATAATATTAAGCGTAATTCTTTATTTCTATGTGAGATCGTCCAAGTGTTTTGCTGATGCAAGGACAAGTCATGAAAAAGATGATGAAGGCAAGATCTCTCACAAATTTCATATCCTTCAAAATCCAAGTTTTTGCTGTGGTTCAGGAAGGTACATACAGGGTAAACCTGTAGAACAGAGGCAATCTGACCGTGGATCCAGCAACAACCAGATTGCTGCTCCCAAAGTTTCAAGTAATTAACCTACTAATGAGATTTAATTTCTGGATCAGCTTTAAATATTCATGTTTAGCATGTATTGTATTGCAAAAGAATAATGAATAATTCTGATGTCAAGGAAGAGCGACTGAATGTAAAAGAGAAGGACAAAAAACCAAAACCTTATTTTGGTCTTAGAAAGGTGGTATCACCACCAAATTAATAATTTTTGTTTCAACCGATTTTCTAAAAGTCAAATTACATGCATTAAAGTTATATTTTTTATTTCAGCTTTGGGGATTGAAATCTTTGGAGTGGAGAACCCTGATGTTTTCACATATGAAGAGATTTTTTCTGGAACTGATGGGTTCTCTGATTCAAATCTACTTGGGCATGGTATTTATGGTTCTGTTTATTATGGCTTCCTTCGTGACCAGGTTTGTAGTTGTCCTATTCAAGCCTGTTCTTTGTACAAGGCAAGCATATTTCTTATACCATTCTTCATTTTTATTTTTGAATCCTTTTAGGATGTTGCTATTAAAAGAATGACTGCTACAAAAACTAAAGAATTTTTGTCAGAGATGAAGGTCCTGTGCAAGGTTCATCATGCAAATCTGGTAATTTTTTGGTTTAGAGGATACTGGATGGTTCAATTTGGCAGCTAATTGCATGCATCAATTCAAATGTTTGAGTCATTTTCTTTTATGTTAACTTTTTCAAGGTAGAATTGGTCGGCTACGCTGCTAGTCACAATGAACTTTTCCTTATTTATGAATATGCTCAGAAGGGTTCACTTGGAAGCCATTTACATGATCCTCTGACTAAGGGTAAGATTATACGTCAAAATACACTGTTTGCAAAATATCAACAACCATCACCCATGTGTAAAAACATGTGCTTCTGGGTTCAAGCTTAGATTTCATCTTCTTTGTAAGAAAATTCTTGTCTTGCTTATAGGTTCTTCCCCTCTCTCTTGGATAATGAGGGTCCAGATCGCACTTGATGCTGCTAGGGGTGTTGAGTACATACATGAGCACACGAAAACCAATTATGTCCATAGAGATATCAAGACTAACAACATCTTACTTGATGCTTCCTTTAGAGCAAAAGTAAATACTACATATCTAAACTTTATTGAATCCATTTCAGATTTTTAATTTTTTCCCCCCAAAATCGTTTCTTTAGTTTTGATAGGTTTCCTTGTCTCTAGATTTCAGATTTTGGGTTAGCAAAACTTGTTGGTAAAGCAAATGAAGAAGAAATTACTGCTACCAAAGTTGTTGGCACATATGGTTATCTTGCACCAGAGTAAGAATATTTCTTTTTCACAATAAACAACTCTTTAAACTCATTCTGATTGCATAAGGAAGAAAAATAGAAAATAAAAATGAATACTGTTTTTGTTAATGATGATGTTGGACAGATATTTGAGTAACGGCCGTGCAACGACCAAAAGTGATGTCTATGCATTTGGAATTGTTCTTTTTGAGATGATATCAGGGAAGGAGGCCACTATTCGGACGGAAGGCACAATGTCGAAAGTTCCCGAGAGACGTTCTCTTGTATCTATTGTAAGTTCTGCTTTACTCACAAGACATTGATTCTAAATCTGGTGATGTGTCAGAGTCTCGTACTTTTACATTTCCACATTGCTGCTTCACTGAAGAAGTCAAAAGTTCTGAAGAAATTTTTGTAGTCACCAATACAATTTTAGATCTCAGAATGAACATAGCATTGTGTGATTTCATAGAAAACGGAGACTTGGGTTGAATGAGATACTAGATATGTGGCCATAGATGAACATGAAGGCTTTAAGAATCAAGAGTTGGGTAAGTTGTCAATTGATAGTTGCGTGAATCAAGTGTTATATTTGCTAAATGATAATGAATGCATGATTATAAATATAAACAGCATCTTTACAGAGGTGAGAAATTGACAACTACTTGGCCGTAACTTTTGATGTACTGCATTTTTTCATGCAAGTATTATTTGTTTCGAGTATTGGTTGTATACATCTGTCCTGACCTAGCGGGAGCTTTATGCACTAAACTGCCATTTTTATTTTTTTTACGTGATTGCGTCATATTGTTTCATTTATGATGCCATGTGGTGGGGGTTTTACTGTTTCAATTGCTCTCTGAGATATTGCCTTCATATTTGTCAAAATTGCAGATGTTGGCAGCTCTTAGGAATTCACCTGATTCAATGAATATGTCGAGTTTGAGAAATCATGTTGATCCTAATATGATGGACCTGTATCCCCATGATTGTGTATTTAAGGTAAGTTAGTTTCCATCCTCAACAAGTGAATTCGTATTTGAAAATCCCACACCAAAGTACAACAATGTGCAAGAGATTTTACTCTACGGGTAGTGACTAGTGGCTTGCTCTTCTTGTTGATGTGTTACTGTGCATATATAGATGGCCATGCTGGCAAAACAATGTGTGGATGAAGATCCCATCTTAAGACCTGATATGAAGCAAGTTGTGATTTCGCTCTCACAAATCCTCCTGTCTTCTATTGAGTGGGAATCAACTCTAGCAGGGAACAGCCAAGTATTCAGTGGCCTTGTTCAAGGAAGATAGTTCAGAGAGCAACGTCTTTCATTCACTACTTCAAGATTTTTCTTTGCATTATTCTTTTTGTTACTAAGAGGTATTGGGTTTAAACTTCTATTATGTATACACTAAAAAATTGTGTGTGTGTGAGAGAGGGAGAGGGTACAGACTTGTCTCCTTAATAACGAGAAAGCATCTCATTTTGTTTGTCTGTCTGAATTTAGATTATAGTAAATACTGATTTCTTAAATTACAATCTGTGTGTAAATTTTTATGATGTAACTAGCAAATCATCTTCTCTTAAAATTACATTCTCTATTAAAGTTTTGGATGTAAACAACACATCCGTTGGATGACAACAGAGCTTGGGGAGGATTTTAGTGCTATATGATTGATTTGATACTGATATGAATTGCAAATGTAAGCTAAGCTATGCATTGTAAATTCTTGTTGGGAATCTTGGGCTTCTCGGAGATATTTGTCAAAATAAACTTCTATAACTCGGTAAAAGAGAAGAAAACAGAAAAAAGAAATATCCCTTGAATTATAAAAAATTTAAAAAAGGGGTATTTCGGCACACTGGTCGCCTAGGGTTTTCTATTTTTTTTTTTTTTTGCCAACTCGCCTAGGGTTTTCTAGATCATATGGTTCGTACATCCAGATACTGATCCGGTATTTCAGCATGGCTCTTTCTTCCTCTCTGTTGTGGTCTTTCAATTCAAAGGGGGAAAAGGAGGAAGAGAGTATAAAGACACATTCGCGGGAAATGGAGGACTTGGAAGACACCGCACGCAACCTATCACCCGGGGGGGGTGTATGTTGGGTTGGGTTGCCGAGGAGAGGAAGCAAAAGGGCTTGCAGGCCATTAATGCATCAGCTCCTACAGCCTCAGAAGCGTGAAATGATAAACTGGTCGGTTGAAATTTAATAAATTAACTTTATTAATTTTATTTTACCTGTAATTAATATCCACCGTAATAGTCAAAGTTAAATATAAACGGTAAAGTTGTACGTTTATATACAAATTTAATGGCTTGAATTATAAACATTAACAAATAACACCAATTTGATTAGAGGAGTATATATGAGTTGGTTTAGTTTGAGATTTAGCAAGTATGTGGATTAATTTATTTTGAGTGATTTTACAAAGTTTAAAATATGTAAAAGAAATTTTATATTAACTTATTTTTTTCGATGAAATAGGCAAAGCCTAGGAGAAACAAAACAAAGACAAAGCTATCAACGCGGGAGATAAACTCTCTCAATATCCTCAAGCACCAGAGTAGAGATCGGCTCAGGAGGCGTTTCCCATATGATCCTACGCTTCCCTTGATCTATGCTCAACTTCGCTAGTCAGTCAGCACATCTATTACCTTCTCGGTAAGTATGACTCACTTTCACCTGCCAGTCTTTCTCCATTAGATCTTTGATTTTCCTATTAATAAGATAACATCCTCCTACCTCACGTTTAGCCTGTAAACCTTCTGCTACTTGAGCTGCATCTGTTTCAATTATGACTTTCTTGAACCCCAATTCCCAGGCCAGCTGCAGACCCTCTATGATCCCTCACAATTCTGCACTTATCACATTGCAGGGTCCTAACTTACAAGAAAATCCTTTCAACCATTCACCCTAGTCTCCTTTGATTATACCACCGCAGCCTGCACCTCCCGAGCCCCTCACCGTTCCATCTGTGTTGACCTTACACGATCCTTGTGCCGGTTTAATCCACTTAACCATTAATAAATTGGGTTCTTCCTTTTGCTCCAGCTTATCATCCAAGTTCCAATTATAATAATCTAGATAATAAAGTATTACCTGATCTCTTTCAGCGTGGTGTTTAAAATCTTGATTATGCACTTGTAGATTTCTCCACCTCCAAAGAAACCAGCATGCCACAGCAAACTTCTCAGGCCACCCAAAGTCTTGGTGCTCCGTTTCTTTCTTTAATATATTCCATTGTAACCAGTTTTTTAAATCTAGTTGGTAGAACTTGATATCATTGCTGTTAGGTAATAACTTCTGCCATAAAGCTATTGCCAAGGGGCAGTCTCTCAAGGCGTGAATGGTCTCCTCCCTTGCTAGATTACATAGTGGACATATATCAGAATCACCCCCATCTGCTAATCTTCGCCTTAGTAGCAACTCTATCATGTGTTACCAACCACATAAAAGTTTTGATTCGCTCTGGAACTCTAAGTTTCCAGATTGCCCTCTATATTTTGTTCGGCACTCCTTCCTCTCCACCTCTTAACCACCTGTAGGCTGACGCAGTTGAAAACATCCCATTAGACGATAATTTCCAGATAGCTTGGTCCTTCCCACCTTCAGGCCTTGCGGGGTCATACCCTGAATGACACTTATGATGTCTTCTGGTAAGATTGATCTAACTTCAGTCAAATCCCAATTCCCGTCCACACCCAGCACCTCATTTACTCTCAATTTCCTCTCTATTGTTTCCCCTTCTGGAACATACTTGATTAACGGGTCGCCACCATTTACCCACCTATCAGTCTATGTAAACACATTAGAACCATCTCTTAAGTCCATTTCAATGTTCTCATTCACTCTAGGCCATAGATTTACTAATTCCTTCCACAGTCTAGAGTCTCCTGCTTTGGATTTGAGCCTCCCCTCTTGCTGTGCAGATCTTCCATACTTTCCTCTTAGAACTTGGACCCACAAATCATTAGGTTGGATTTTAAATCTCCATAGAAGCTTGCACAATAACACCTCATTCTTCGCCTTTAAAGACTTGACGTTAACCCCCCTCTTCCTTCAATTTGCATAAGGTGTTCCAAGCCACTGCATGCCATTTCCTTTCTCCCCCTTGCTCCCCCCATATGAAGTTCCTTTGTGCTTTCTCCAATTCCTCCAATATACCCTGTGGTAACTTGTCATGTTGCATAGTGTATAGTGCCAATGGTCTAGCAGTAGATTTAACTAGAGTAACTCTCCCCGCAAGAGAGAGGCTATTAGCTTTCCAACCACTTAATCTCCTCTGAACCCTTTCCACAATTTTCCTGTACCTTTCCTTTCTCTTCTTAGGGAAAGTAATACCAGCTCCTAGATATCTCCCTAAGTCCTCTACCTCCTTGAATATGCATTTCCCACATATTTGTCAGATGTTTCTTCACATTTGGCGGGAAAAAATTTGAGTTTTTTCTCTACTCACTGAATGTCCTGATATTTCTCCAAATTCCTGTAAAGTCATCAGAATGCTATCAATTTGATTAGTCTCGGCTTCTGCAAAAAGAACAAGATCATCAGCAAACATCATATGTGAGATTACGGGTCCCTCACGTCCAGCTCTCAAGCCTTTCCATTTTCTCTCTCTCACTCTATCTAGGATTAGGTGGGTCAACTTTTCCATGCCAAGCACAAATAGATAAGGGGATACTGGATCACCTTGTCTTATCCCTCTAGATGGGAGAAACTCCTCTAACTTCTCTCCTTGCCAAATGATACTTGTGGCAGTGGTAGTGATGCAACTTATTATCCTTTCTTTTATTTGATCAGGGCAGCCCTTTTCAATTTAGACATTCTCCATGAAACCCCAACTAATTTTATCATAGGCTTTTTCAAGATCAACCTTAATCGCCATATACCCTTTTCTACCTTGCTTCTTCTTCATTGAGTGAATGAGCTCATTGACAATTATTATATTGTCATGGATGCTTTTGCCAGGCACAAAACTCACTTGAAACGGCGAGATAACCTTAGTCATGATTTTCTTCAATCTTTTAACCAGAATTTTTGTGAAGGCTTTATATACCATGTTGCACAACGAAATTGGCCTAAGCTGCGATACCTTTTCAGGTTTACCAACTTTGGGGATTAAAGTCACAATTGTCTTATTAACCCCTCTGATACTCCCAGGGCAATTCCATATTTCCATAACAGCTTTTATCACATCTCCTCCAACAATGTCCTAGTTTTTCTGGAAAAAGATGGCTGGGTATCCATCCACACCGGGAGCCTTCAATCCTCCTATGGAGAAAATCGCCTTTCTAATCTCCTCTTCAACCAGGTCTACACCGAAACACCCCCATTCTTCCCTCTCAATATGTGGCCACCCATGAATAGTGCGACACCATTTCCTTTGCTCCTTCTCTTCCTGAAAAAGATCTTGGAAAAATTTATTAACCAGGTTGCCTACCTCCTTCTTCCCTTCAACCCATATATTTTTCTCATCCTTCAACATTAGAATTCTTGCTCTCCTTCTCTTTATGTTTGTTTTTGCATGATAATATCTGGTATTTCGATCTCCATCGTTCAACCACTTTGTTCTTGCTTTCTGGTACCACGGAATCTCTTCCTGTCTAAGGATCTGTAGCAGTTCTGCATTCAACTCCATCTCCAACTCCTCAAGATCAGGTCTATCCTTCCGTTGATTTACACCTTGTATACCTTCTAGTCTCCTTGACAGGTTATTCTTCCTCTTAGTGATATTCCCAAACGTATGAATATTCCAATAAAGGAGTTTATCTTGGAGAATCCTGAGTTCTTGATTAATGCTTTCCTTTCCCTCCCAAGTGCTATTGAGCATGTCCTTGAAACCTTTATGCAGTAATTAGCTGGCCTCAAATCTAAAGGGACGGGCAGCTCTATCACCTCTTCCATTCTCAAGATAGATAAATAGCGGGTGATAATCTGACTTCACCCTAGGTCCTACCTTCACATGAGCATCACCAAATACATTACTCCATTCTTTATTGCAAAGGGCTCTATCTAATCTCTTATAGAGTCTTTGAGCTGGGTAAACTTTGGGCCCCTTCCATGTGAACTTGGGCCCCACTGCTCCCAGATCTATGAGTTTGCTTCTTCTGATATTATCCCTGAACTTTGCACATTTGCGATCATTCACATCTTTCCCCCTCTTTGTTCACTAGCATAATAAATATCATTAAAATCCCCCGCCAGCATCCAAGGCCTATGCTCATAGGTTGATAATCTTTCTACTTCTTCCCACAAACTTCCCCTTTCAGCTTCTCTAGGACTAGCATAAAGAGCTGTGAAAATCCAAGTCCTTCTCCCTAAGCCAGATATTTCACATTGCAAAAATTGTTTATGATACTTTATGATATTCAACTGGATATTATCCTCATTCCACAAAACGCATATACCACCAGACATTCCTTGAGCATCTATAACAGCATGGTGATGATAACAAAGCTTCCTTCTAACTTTCTGAGCGGTCTCTCCACTACACCTCGTCTCTAAAATAACTACCAGCATGGGTGCATATTTTCTCACATATTCCTTAACCTTAAAATTGAATATGAAGGTCTCAATCTCATTTGCTTTCAGTGTGGAAGATTCGGGCATGATCTGGATCATTGCTTGCTAAGAAGAAGCACGCAAGGAACACAGGGGGTCCGAGAAGATGATGATTTACAGGATAGGCCGAAAAACAATGAAGCTCAGGCGAGGGTTCCAGCCAGTAGATATGGAAGCTGGATGATAGCACAAGATTCGAAGAGAGGAC
>JANTPZ010013594.1:0-12542 GCA_025593235.1 Vachellia pachyceras
AAATGCAACCTTGGCAATGTCAAAACACACTTTCACTGTGTTCAAGGCCATACTCGTGAGGAGCCATCTTCCAATAACAACAATAAGGCATCTTCCTCAGGGCTACACCTTTATCAGTGCAAGACCTGTGATGAGGAGAAGGTGTGGGGCTTCATCAGTTCAAGACCTGTAATAAGGCGGCTTCCTCGGGGCTCTGTTTTTTGGGGTGGGAAACAGGGGAGGGGTGAGATGCTTCGATGGAAGGTGGATTGATTTCGATTATGCTCTGTGTGCGCGTGTGTTTATGGGGGAGAAGGAAACAAGGTGAAGGAGAATAAGAACAGCTATTGCCTACTAGGATTTTTCTCATCACCATGGGGAAGATGATTTGGTTCAGAAGCTCCTCAGAAGCTCCTCAAAGCTACTTCTCTCTGAAAGCTCCTTTTTCTTAAAAGGAGCTTCTTGACCAACGCTTAACCAAACAATAAAAATTTCGTCCACCGTGCTTCTGCCTTCCAGAAGCTCCTTTTGGGGCAAAAAACGCCCATCCAAACGGGCGCAAAGTGCTCTTGGGGTTTACCATTCAACCTCACACTAAACGCACAGCATCGCCTCATGGCAACTAAATAAAATGAATAAAAACACATTAGTAATCCAATAGGTAAATAATTAGTTCATGAATACTAAACATTTGGTCAAATTTGTTATTTGTGAAATATGTGTGTTCATTTCCTTAAAATATCCTTTTATCATTTGTATTAAAACACAATATTAATACTAGTTATACTATCCAAAGTTCAAACATTATTTAATAAGTAATTATGTTCATTAATTTTATAATGTGATACGATTATTTTTATCTTATCTTATTTTATGTGGTTTACCAAACAGTTATTAATTTAAAATTTGAAATTGTGAAATGAAATATATTTTGTTATTAAGTACATGTATTTTATAGGAGACAATATTATTTGAAACATTATCGGATACTAAATTTGGATATCACTTTCAATAAAAATTGAAAATCTTGTTTTGCCACCTTATAAAAGAACATGCCTAGGCTTAACCTAGTTGAAAATGGAATATGTAGTAATTGGGCCTTTTTTTAAAGTATTTTTACGTAAATCGAGATAAATATTTGTAACATCTCAAGAAAAAAAGATGCCAACAAAGTGTCAGCGGATGAAAAAAAAAAGAGAGGGAGAGGAACAAGTAGCTTCATAGGAGAAAGAAAAAAAATGAAAGTGAGAGGAGAAAAGTCAGAGAAATAAATGAGAAACGAAGAAAAAAACAAAGAGAAAGGGAAGGAGAGTGCGTGAGTGAGAGGTGTAGAGAGTTTATAAATACTCAAACATCTCATTTCTCTCCATTTTTCATCGGTCTTCGGTGGAGTGAAGGAGGTGTGAATCTTAATTCATTTTGTTGGGATAATTTACGTAACTAATATCTCTTCTTTTCAATAAACTTCTTTATACAAATTGTTCTATATATTTTTATCTTTCTAATGGTGTTAATTTTATTCTAATCAGAAGAAATTTTTGCATTTAGTATCTTAAAAAGTTTTAAATTTTGACAATATAAGTCTATAGTATTGTAGATGGATTTTAGTGGATAATTTTACATTGATTGTATTTTTTTATTAGGCCATTTTTTATTTTATAATAATTTGTTATAGAAATGGATATAACAATTTGTTATTTGTGAACTGTTTGGTTAATTAGAATTTTATTAAATAACTTATCTGAGTTATTGGGAATTTTATTAATATCTTCAACTGTTTATATTTTTGGAGAAATATAATATTTATTGTCTATCAAAAAAAGAAATATAATATTTATTAAATAATAATTTTATGTTCACATATATGTATATTTTAAATTTGAGTATTTTGTACAATAATATGAAATTGTAAATTTTAAGCAATTAATCCAAAAATTTTAAATTAATTGAGTACAATTAATTATGTAGTTTGTATGTTAAATTTATGTCTACATTATTTTGTAGATTGGTGTGTGTGAACCAAAATTTTGAATTGTGTTCTTGGCTTCTAGAGTTGTCGAGGTTAAGCTTGGATTTCAGGTAACCAGGGTTAATTTATTTTATATGCACTTATGGACTGTAAGGTATTTTTGAAACCTTACTTTCTTTTATAATATTTATATATGTTTTTGAAAGATCAAATATATGTTGAATAGTTACATTTATCAATGAAGCAGTGTATTTCCCAACACATATGTATGGGTGGTGATTATGGTTGAAATGATTGCTATTGTGGTGATTATGAATTATGTGTATTGTTATTATTGTGGGATGTTGATGAAAGAAAAATACATATTACTGAGTGTATTGTATTATTTTATGGGATATATCGGGTTGTGTGGAAGAGATGCGGTTGTTGTGCCCATCGACTCTCTCACTCTTAGCCCAGATTTGAGTTGAGTGTTTTTTACAGACACCTTCCTGTTACGGTATATTGGTGATGACATGGAAGGGGGACAATGTTCTTGATGTGACTAGCTAACATTTGGCTGGGTATACTAGCATTGAAAGACTGCACCACGTCCATAAGTTATAAGGGAGAGCCGGATGAATGAGCGGGGATGGTTTCATTTATTGAAAGTATTATGTTTTATTTTATTATTGAAATCGCAATGTAATTGCTGATAAACCCGCTTCTCTGGCTTGCATTCCTTTCTTGCATATTTTATAAATTGATTATGGTTACGGGGACTTAATGTCTCATCCTGTTGTATTAACACTTTTCAGGCGAGACCTCTTGTCAGAATAGTGGTCCAGGAAAGCAGGCATAGGCATAAGCGTTTGTAACTTTGTATGCCTATAGAATTATGGAAATTGTAATATATATATATATATTGCCATCATAGGGCCATCATATTTCTAATTCTGTTTTCTTTAGGCTAATAGTGTTTGTATCTAAATCTTGTGCTGAAGTTACAATGGAAAAGAATATGGACTAGTGGGCTGAGTGCTAACCCTTATGTGAACTGTGCCCTTAGTCTTACGTATGTGATAATGTGAAAGAATGAAGACTAGTGGGTTGGGTTTTATCCCTAATGTTGAATGTGCCCTTAGTCTTATATGTTGACTTACTATAGTGGATTTGTGGGCGATGCTGTACCCTAGATCCAAAAGTATTAATGTAAAGAATGAGATATAAAGTTTTTAAAAAAAATGGAAAGAAAAAAATTATTCTTTAATCATGGTTAATTGTTTATTAATTGTTAATTAGGCTAAATGCCTGGATTAGTAGAAAGGGTCTTTTCAATATGTAGAGGAGATTATCCCGTTTTATACAAAAATACTGTTTAACGGGTTTTTAACTTTTCCAAAACGCAATATGAAACAAGCCCATTACTGTGTAAGAGAAGCATCATGCATATGTTAAGTGGCCTAATGAAACCTGTGCCACGACATGGGCTTATTGACCATATGTTCTAGGCCCAGGCCCAAATTTTGAATATCCATTCAAACGCAGTCACGCAGGGATCAGGGAAGGAGGAATATATCAACTTGGAAGAATTAAAGTTTGAAAGTATGGCAAGAAAAAAAAGGTTCGAAAGAGTTGAAATGCCGACTTTTAACCAAAGCAAGAAAGAGAAGCCAACTCAATAATGTTGATATTAGAACGTAGACACAGCGGAATTTAAAATTTATAATCTCAAATACGGATCTGTCAAAGGTGTTTAGATCGATGAGATGAAGCCATACCTTTTGCGTTTTAAGTTTGTCCCTTCCTATGTAATTGGATCTCTTCAGATTTCACGACCTTCCGCGTTCTTGATTCCGATTATGAGGAGCCGACGTTTCTTTGATCGCCTCACTCTACCGGTATCTACACGAACAGTCTCTAACAATGACAGCGTGCTAGCGCCTTTTCAGTTTCACTCACTCTCTCTAGGGCTTTTTGGCTCAAGAACGAATTCGAATTCAGAATTAGACACATCAATTCACGAGCTCTTATATTTATAAAACTTAAAAAGAGCTTATAGAATCTTCAATTAATCTTTAAAATTCGAATTCAGATCTGAAAAGATATCCAAGATTGATTTCTATTAATTTTGAAATTCGAATTTAAAAAAGGATATTTAAGATTAATATTTAGCAATATTGAGATTTGAATTTCAAAAAGATATTCAAGATTAATCTTTATTAATTTTGAAATTCAAAATATGAAATTCCAATCTTGCAATCTCGATTTGGATTAAATTGATCTGATCAAATCATATCCATTTAATTAATCCAAATAATGAGCTAACAAATTTAATTTATCTTTATAAATTAAATTAATTTTAGGTATTTAATTTATCAAATAAATTAAATATTAAACTAACACACAAATATTATTTACATAATATTGTGAAATTTCAAATTTTAATACATATATACATATATATAATTCAAATAAACCCTAGAAATAAAGCTAATGTTGGGTTGTTCTTGCGTGCGACCTTGTAGGCCCATATGAAGTTGGCAATGGGCTAATCTCAACATAATCCCACAAGTCGCAAGCGATCTTTAAAAAGACATTATGACCACCCAAATCATACGGGGATCGTTAACAAGACGCAACTTTTTATGCAACCACATTACGTCCCTTTTGTCACGCGATATCTCGGTTAAGGATCAGGCATGGATGACGTCATCCTCCTATTTCCGATCATTACTTTCTTGATTCCTGAGTAGTCTGATCAAAGAAACGAAAACCCATCTTCGTTCCAGTATGGCTATACATTTATCAGACTCACTCATCAAGGAGCTTAGTAATATATCTCAATTAATGCGAGAGACAAATTTCATTTTGATCGCTCACATTCCTCCACATGAAAACCCGTAAGTCCGATTATAACCTTTATCATCATCCGGTCAAGTGTGATTTTTGACTAGGTCAAGGCTTAGTGACTTTCATGCGAGAATCCATGATGATCTCAGGTCAAAAGGCATTGCGATGTAATTACATATGAGATAAGCTAATGACTTAATCCATGCAACTTTCTCATAGCAGGTCGTCCATCACCTTGTACTCTTACAAGTGCCTATGACTTTAACTCGTATCTCTATACTTTATCAAAGTCATATTAGTCTTACATTATCTTTGTTCCCACACAGATAACCGACCAGGGACATTTAGGACAATATTCATAATTTGCCTATGGATGCAATTATCATAATAAACATGCAAAAGTTATGATAATTAAATGAAGAAAATACATTAAAATAAATAATATATGAGGTATAATGATTGGCCCCTAAGGTACAATTTCCAACAAATAATACGTTTGTTTGCTAGAAAAATACTCTAGCTTATTACTCCTGTCTACCAGAAATGTCTAGAGTATGGGGATATGGAATTAAATCTTCCTAATTGATGATTTGTTTGGTTTAAGCTGTTTAGGTGAAAATAGGAGTGTTTATTGATTATTTTTCTTTTCCCTGACGCAATTCTTCAATATTATGAATTTCAGAATCAATGACATATATAAGCCTAAAAGTGCGGCTGAAGAAACAAATGCAAAAGATAGTCAGAATGGTCTTGAGGATCAAAGTTGACACAAGGAAATGAGAAAAGCTAGCTCAAAAAACGTTCGCAGTTTAGAAAAATACCTAACGAATAATGCAGTTAATCTCTTATCACCATAGTTTTTCCCAGAAAAGGATAAAAAGGAATGTGAGAGATTCGAATCAATCAAATGGCTCAAACGACAATGATATATAAGCCAGGAGGTGTGGGAGACAAAAGCAATTTATATGACAAGAATCCAGAATGGTCCTTGAGAATACAAGAAAAACACACAAAAACTTGCGCAATCTTGTGCCTTTACGGTTCACAAGCTCACAGATAATTATTCATTTTACTTGCAATTTACATCATATGGTGATAATTAGCCGGGCTATTATTTTTTTTAAAAAAAAAGGAGCTCAAAGAGGAATAGGTGAAACGTCGAGGTCAAGATCCCAGAGATCAAAGGTGCCATTAACAAAATCGTAATGAGCACCTTTTAAAGCTAGTGTTTTCTTCGTAACTCCGTCTCTCACAAATGGATAACTCAGCAGATTTGCAAGCGACACATTCACTGCTTCCTGCACACACACGCACACACACACACACACACTCGTATGAGTAATTCAGGAATTAGCAATTATATTCATACAACTTTACAATTTAATTAATCTAATTGCTATTAATTAATTTGATAAAAAATTGCTATTAATTAATTACCTTCTCGCAGTTGGTACACTGCTCCGAGAAACTCAGGCTTTTTGTGTCTGTTTTAACCTTGGACTTTGCTGGATTGCAAATTTGCACCCAGTTCTCGATGAATTCACTGCAATTTCACAGAGTGATAATCACAAAAAAAATCAGAAAAAATGAATGAAAAAACAAACTTGTTTGATAACTTGATATACGCTTTAATATTGGTATTTTTAAAGGTCAAACATGTGAATAAAGATTCTCTACTTAAATATTTAACTAAGTCTAGCACCACCCACTTGCTTGTAGCATTGGAGGTGATAAACGGTACGATATTGGTTTATATATGGTCATTACAAGTAGAAAATTCTTAAAAGCAAGAGGCCAAATGATAATGGAGAGAACTTACCTTGAAGTGGTCCCATCATCTGGGATGGACATGAGCCCTTTTATACCTCCACAACAGCTATGTCCAATCACCACTACATTCTCCACCTACATTCGCATTTTTCCTTTCATTGTTACCACAACTCATGGTATATATATTCGCCAGGAAACTGATGACAGGTAATAAAGCATAATCGCTTAAGGTTTTTTCCATTTACAATTTAGAATTCATTTCACATGCTGAATGATTCTTAACAAACATGATTTTTTAATAACATAACTAATTATTTAAAACATATAAAAAATATTGTTGGTAGCCGTCAACATGCTCATAATAAGCACATACTATTGAAGGAAACAAACACTTTTTTGTCCATATCCATATATGCAGGCACCACTCACCCTCTCACTTTTTCCTTTTTCTTTTTTTATTCTTCCATATATATATATATATTTCGCTTGGAGATTCTGAATGGAAGGTGGAGTTGACTTTGGTAGGTATTGAATCATGAATTCCCTCAACCTAACTTAAAGTTCACCGAATAAAATATGAGAACTGGTGTGGTAGTTGGTTACGTTTTTTTTTTTTAAAATCCGTTAAACACACACACATATAAATCATTCACATGAACTTGACAAGATTTATGGATCTATAGAGATATAATATTTCACGAAATGCGTGTGGATCCCAACAATTTAAAGAGGCAACACCAAAAGTTGTTAATTTCACCAAACTCGTTCTTCTTTTATTTAACATGATCAACCCCACAATTAAAGGAGAGAAGAGAAGAATATATATCAGAATTAATGAAATGAATGGAAATTTTACCTTTAAATGCAACACTGCATATTCAATGGCTGCCCCAGTTCCTGAGTACTTCGTCTGCAATGATAACAAACGTGTTTCTAAAATGCAAGAGGAAACTCCTGTATGGGAAAGATACTCCAAGACTTTTAAACATTAAATGAAGCTTGGGTTTTGTCATTCCATTCGATGTAAATTTATAGTTTGGAAGCTAAGAAATAGAATTTTGTATAATTTTCATATTTGTTATCCTTTAGTTATATTGATTTGCGAGTAATTTATATGATATTTCAATTCAAACTCAATGAAAAAGGAGGAGAAGACAGCTTCGAGTAAAAACCCAAACACAATGCCAAGTAATTTGTTAATAACATGAATTTTGCCGAGTTTTAATGGAATAGTTTTATTTTCATTTTCAAAGCATTCATACGTAAATCATATATATTTTTTAAGACAAACTTGTATATTAAAAAATACATCTAAATTAAAGCTGATTGTCATTTGTTACTCATCCAAAGGTTTTTTATTTGAGAGAAATAAACCAAACCTGGTCATAAGGTGGGATCATATTGGCGATGTTTCGGACCACAAAAGCCTCACCCGGTTGGAAATTCAGTACATGCGATGGACAGGCTCTAGAGTCTGAGCATGCAAATACCAAAAACTGCACCCAAAAATAAATAAATTTTATTAGTTCCAATAAATTTATTTTCATTACTGGTAAGTAACCAGACAAGCAGAATATTTAATATTAACGAGCTATAATTTATGCATCCAACTATTGCCGTTTTCTTTTATTAAAAAATAACTTTGACAAGGTAAAAGCTTAGTGGACTCCATAATTGGTTCATATATTATAGAATTCCATTAAAAAATGCAACAGTGCTCTTCTTTTGGCCACCACAGAAGTCCGCGACTACCTTACTTAAACATTAAGCCAATTATACAGATATTAATGATATTAATGAATAATGAATTAATAAGACCTCTACGTCACGTGTCATGTGGACTATACAGTTTTTTTTCCTGAAAAAACGTTAACATCTGGACAGTGATTATCTTTATGAATATGCATATTTAAACCGCGAACCGACAAAAGTCCGTTTAAAAAAAAGATTGACATTTTAGGCAAGACTAAAGTCTCCTACAATATGGTGTTTAGATTAGTTTTTTGAAAATGATTTTACACAACTTAAAATAAATATATAAGTGGAATTTTATCTTAACTTGTGTAAGGAAGTGATTTTGAAGTTTTGACAAACACCCAAGTCTATAATTCTAGCTTAATAACATTATATGAATAAAAAAATTACAAAAACAGTTATAATATTAAATAAATAAATAATTCGTACAGTTTTCTAAATATATCATTAATAAAAGTCATTACAGCATTAATTATGATGAATTAATTATTTATAAAATACAATAGTATGAAAAGGTAAAATAAATGTGAAATGTTCGAGATATTATGAAACTTATATTTTAGATGAACTTAAGATGAAAGAAAATAACAGAGTGGAGTAGTGATTTACTACGAATTCAGAAAACAAAATCAATGTAGATTGACTGTAACGTGGCTGACCTTTGGGCTCTGGCCTTTGGCAAGTTCCCCAAACAAATCTGGATTCTTCCTGAGAGAGGACAAAGCAATCACTGTAATGTGCAATTTAAAATTTACACGCCACGAACTTTGTAAAATAAAATCCAAAGTGAAAATAAATTACTCTATCCAGTTAATAGAAAGACTTTCCAAAGCGCGTGAAAGACGGAGCAAAACGCAAAGCAAAGACTACTTTCTGTATCAGAAAGATCTAAAAAGTCATGATCATGATAATTCATGCCCATGAATTCGTGGTTAAGCACTTCGAAGTTCTTCTCATGCTGCCGGTAATTAATTAGGCTTTGGTTTCCTTCTTATACCCACCATGACGTGTCACTTTGTATTGGGTCCCACTCAATGTAAATATGATAGCCATGGCCACTAATAAATAAGTAAGCAGACATATAATCCTATTATCAACCTACTGTAAAAGGTCCAAACAAGGAGAATTACGGTATTTCGCATCGATAGTGCAAAGCATGTTCCACAATCCATACAGTGATCCACGATTGCAGGAAGGTTCTAGTCCGGCCTCAAGCATTATGAAATTCTAAAATCAAACAGAGCGACGTACTCAAACTTCTCTTTCTTAAAGTGATTGAATCCGGTTCGGATCCTCTCATCCGGATTAAATGGCTTCGAATCGGCAGCGCTCAGCTCGGCTGTCAGCTGCTTGATCTTTGCGGCGGCGAAGCCCCCCAGGTCAGCTTTCTCACTGCAGGAGAAAAGTTAAAAGTTCAATCCATTACACAAAACAAGAAAAACGCGTCAGACGAGTGCGGTCCCCACCAGCGCTGCTGGTGAGGCATGGGGCCCGCTTGCCGCCGAACACCAAGCACCACGACGAACGCGATCTGCTTGAATATAGTTGTAATTTGCTTGCTGAGGTGTGCTGGTGGAGTAGGAGGCCAGGCCGTAATTCGTAAAACCAGTAATGGTTAGAGAAATGATCGGAAGAAGAAGGGCTCATATGAGTTGAGAATACAGGAAGTGGTAGAGTAACGTAGGCATGAGAATTGCAGGATGAATTAGATGACCAAATAATTGTAGTATACTTTACCTGATAAGCTTCTGCAGCTCTGCAATGGCTTCCTCGTAAGACTGCCCGGCCATGTCTTCCTTCTGTTTACTCCAAAACAATCAAAAGTCCAAGCAGAAATAATCAAGTGATATGTACGAGCTATACGACAGAAGTTCTTCAAAGAAACTGAAACTGATCGGTTCGCGTAAATCAGATTAAACCAGAAAGCTATAAGAATGATCAAATCTACTTGATGGCAAAACTAACTTCGATCATCCGAGACGACAACGATCGATCGATCACAAAAACATTAACAGTAGAATTAATTGCAGCAAGGTCAACGGATAAGAAGAAATTGAATGAATGATTCAGAATATTCAAAGAAAAAAAGAGGAAGTGACAGTGAATAATTGGAGAATGATCTGAATCTGAGTGTAAAGCAGGAAAAATGATAGTGTACGAACCTTGTTTCTGCAGAAGAGGGGGACAGGGAGAGAGATAGAGACGAGCGTTTGTGGAATGATGGTAGAAGAAACGGTGTGGCTTTCGCTCGGAGAGAGAAAAGGAAAAAGAGGTCGTCACTCGTCACGTTGTGTGCGCCACGGAAAGCGGGGGTGCGTTTATATACAAGACACACACGCATCACAGCACTGACTCCAGACACAAACCAACGTGACTTTCTTTATTCGGGCTCAATTCCAGGGACTAAACCGTCTACTCACCAACAACACGGTTCATATTATAAAATGGAAAAAAAAAGAACGTTTCTGATTAAAATATCGAGGAAAATGATCAAATATTCAACAACTTTTATATTATATTATATAAAAAACAAAATCACCTGTCAAAATTCTGAATAATCAAAATATATTCAAAAAAATTCTTATAATAAATGATAGTGGATGGATTCTAATTTTTAATTCCCAAAGATCGATAATGGATAATGGATTGATCAAATTATAACCATGGCACTAATAAATGGATTGAATCTACAGGAAGTGGTGGATATTTCACGTGACAAGCTCTTGAATGGGATATTATATGTGTTTAGCAAAACATGGAATTAGCATGAGAATCTCTATGAAAGAAGGGAGTTTTAAATCGTTAAAGTAAAGAAAATAAATTAGAAGTAGGATGAAACATAATAGAATTGAAAGAAGTGGCTGTGGAGGTCCTATTCGTACAGGAAACAACAAATGAATATATGGTTATAGCTGTAAACTTACCAATGTTCCTTCGCCATTGCGGAGCTTATTGGTCTTATTCATGGGTTACAGTTGTGTTGGGTAGGGGGTAAAGACATGTCAAGGTTGTTACTGACATCGTAGAAGTTGTCAATCTAGTGCCCCGATGATGCGAAGCTAGCCATCCTTTTCAAGACATTATTGAAGAAACCTGAATGTCCATAGCTAGAGAATGGACTATTGCCTTTCAACATGTCCTTAGAGATAGTGATAGGGTGACTGATAATCTTGTTAAGATGGCCCATGATTTTATAGGGAATTTTTATATCTATGATAAGTTCCACCATCATTGCAAGGGATGGTGGATGGAGGGGTTTAATTTTTGCCTCCAGCTGTTGTAATATTTCGTTTTTAGTAATGACATTCAGTCTACATTAAAGAAAAAACAGAATTGAAAGGGAGAGAAAATGAAAGGGGATAAGGTTGGAGGGCATTGAAAACTCGGCTGGTAGTGGGACAACCTCCATTATTGAATTTTAAGAAAGCTGTTTACTGCCACAATGGAATTGCAAGTTGACATCTGTGGAATTTCCCCTCCTTTTTAATTTCAAGTGACGAATAAACAGGCGTAGGAAAAAGTAATTTATACGTAGAAAGTTTTGACTTAGGCTAGTTTGAAATTTCTTTTTTAGAATAATTTTTACAATTTTGAAGTAAAATAATAGTTTTTACGGATTTCGAGAAAAAATATAGGTTTTGAAAGGTGATTGTGTTTGAAAAGTTTTGTCTTTTATGGATTTCGAGGCAACAAGTAGGTAGGAAAGAGAAAAAAGAAAGAAAGAGTATGAAAGAGAAAATTTATTAAGAGAGGGGTGTGATCTGACAAGAAAATAGTTTTTTAAAATCTAGGTTTTAAGCCAAAGTTTTGGTATCCAAAATAACTTTTTTGAAAAATTTGAGTACTTGAATAAAATTTAGGTTTTATTAAATGATTATTAAATGAAACCAAACAAATTCCTAATATTGAGGGAGGAGATTAACAATGGGTTATTATTGATTAAAATACTAATGACCCGATCTGGACGGCATTATATATGGGTAATTAAGACAATGATCACGAGATGGATGAGACACGTTGATTGAGGTTTTAGTGGATAATAATTTTTTTTTTTTTAGGTAAGGGTATTACCCAGGGTATCCACCGCCGGCAGCAGTGACTAATCCCCTCGCTGATTTGTGCGGGCTCCTCGATGGGAGGGACAGCTGGCCCTGGGAAGCTGCTGCATGCCCAAGGCAGGGTTCGAACCCCTGACCTTGGTTAAGCTTGGATCAGCCCCTACCACTGAACCAAACTC